>OX246737.1:134631295-134763795 GCA_945910005.1 Isoperla grammatica
ATATATATATATATATTTTAGTCTAGTTTATTATAGTTGTTTAGTTGACTAGAGTAGTTGCAGTAGCCATTCTTCTCTCGAGTGAGCAAGACCTCGGTCGAAACGTCTCGTTATATTTTGTATTATGTCTTCATGTGTACTTCAAACTCGCAAATCCGTCATCTTACTACACGAAGGTAAGCTGTTGGATCCTTTCCTCACTTAATATACTATACTATTTAAATAGTAAGTATATTATGATTGGAAGGTACATCAAGCAGTCACAGGGTTTCAAACGTCAAATATGAACACACAAATTGTCCTCTGTGAAATTCCTCCAACAACTGGGATTTTCGCCCCAGACCCCTACCAGTTTGCAATGTTCGTCTGCCCCTCCCCCCCCCCCTCCCCCCGCCATTGTGAGTTTTCTAAGAAGCATACGCCACTGGATGAAACTGTGACAGTCTAGATTCCTACGAAAAATTATAGTATTATCTTCTCGTTTCTGTAGGGATGGTTGGAATTAGTCTGTGTGTTTTGTGGCCAAATTCGTAGAGCGGTTTCTTCGCCGTCATTGTCGCGACAAATTATACGCCCAACTATATTCGTTGAAAGGGGTTGTTAGCGGACGGACAGACACAGCGCCACAGCCAGTCTCCCACAGACCGAAAGCAACAACAAAAACATTGGTCACACCCTGCAAAACACTGAACACGAAACAATATGTTTTCATTGGTGGTAGTAGAAACATCTTATTCAGACCGTTTTGGCACTTCCGGACTATCATGACAGGTTTACAGGTTTCTAAACACTTTCAAGAAGAGTAGAAGAAAGCCGGCGCTCCACGAAATTGGAACAACTGTTATAGCGAAAATATATTTGCGATTTTCTACGCGGCCGCTGGAGTTGTGGGAAAGGGCAGTTTGGGGGGGGGGGGGGGGGGGGGGGGGGGGCTTGCACACATTGTCGACATCGACATGTGGTCAGTTGGGAGTGTCTTGCGAGTGGGCTTCGCTGACTGGCGTGAATTACTGACTCTCAACTTGATACCAGAGTGGTAATAAAAGTTAGAAGTGCGCCTGCAATGTGGAGGAGTGCAGAGTATGTTGGGCTATAAAAGTAAGTGGCAATGTTCTCCAAGGCTGGACTGAAGCTAATATTTTAAACATCGAAATCAAAGTTGTTGCTAATTAAGAACAAATAGTACATGCAAGAGAAATGAAAATAGTGCATGGCCGACCGATATGGCGTTTGCACATAATAATGCCCACAATTTGGCATAATCTTACAGATTACAGAATTGAAGGTTTCTACAGTCGCACTTATCTAATCAACAATACGATATAAAGACCTACTTCGTTTTGACACTTTTGAATTTTGTAAAAAAAAGTCATGAAAGTAATTTTTTGTTTTTTGGCTGCTTTATAAGAACTAAGAAGTGTTACCTTAGCAACACGAAGTGTGTCGCGTGGTTGCCCGTTGGGTCGAGTCCAGCTCAGTCTCACAACTCAAGATTGCGCGTGAGTGTTTTTTTACTCCCGTTGAAAGACATTTAGGTACGTGTTTTGTTGTTTGTTTTGCATTCGCCGTCCAGTCACTTAGGCCTATAGGCTCACTGCTCGAGTGATTTAATTGACATCTGGTTGGCAGCATTTGCAACACGGCCAACTATAACAAAAACAAATACATTTTGCAGACACCCCTCTCCACCCCCCTCGTTCCGGGGAGAACAAAGCAGAATCATGTTGTATTATATGTATGAAACAATAAATAACATTGTTAAATATATATATTTGTGATTTAAAATTGGTCCGTCATCTTAAAACAAAGTTGTTTATAAGTAAACATGATAACTTTTCGCAGTAATCCGTGCTGTGTGTGGTAAACACCAGAGTTATCTGATTTGCCCCCTTCAGTGAATATTCGGGAGTTCGGACGAAGGCATTTGTTATTTTGTTGAGGATTGTTACTGGGACCGAACCCCAGCATTTGGTGGTCGTTTGGATCGCAAAGAGCCCCAGACAAATATGAAGAAGCGAGAACGAGGAATAATGATGAAGGTCACGTGAGATAAATAAGATAAGCACGAGAGACCTCTTTGCGAGCACCGGTCACCACGAGGAGGGACCCACTCGACCGGACCTAACCGTTGATCTCTTCGACCTAGCCAATCAAGTGTGACATCGCGATATGTGAATGTGACCGCGATTGCACCTGTATCAACTGTGACCCCCGCGCTGGCCGCTGGGAATGTCTTGGCGCCACCACAGTCCCAGTGAATAATTCGCCTATTGTTGTCTCTGAGAGCCGTCATACATCAAGCCGGCCAGCCTTCTAGGGAGCATATTCAATTACCATAATAGATGCGTGTGAGAGAGTGACGTATAGGGTTATTCATGCACACGGGTTCATTCCACTTCTTGCTGGCGCTCGTCTCACATCGCATAGCTGTGGTTGGAAGGTGATGCAGCTCCTTCCTTGGGTCATCACCGTACATTTTATAACTAACTGTTGCTGCCAGGCTCTTAAAACATCATCATTGGTAGACTCGCCGACGTGCGTAGGCCTACATGAAGAGTCGGGTGGAACATGTATTCTCGTGCATCCAGTGCGATTTTAAATAGGCGATAACATGAAGGAAGATAATAGGCCATTTTTCAAAATTAAACTAGGATCCTTAGATAGAGTTATCCACGGTCCTCTAAATCTTCAATGACAACAATGTACAGCAATTAAATTGATATGTTGTCCATGAAGATTTAGAGGAGGGTGATTCTATGGGTCCTAGATCATTTTTGAAACTGGTCTATAGATGATTTTCAGAATTGATTTCGAGGGACGTGATACGCTTTATATCTAAGGGTCTTTGATCATTGCAGCAGTGCATTTTTCACTGTTGTGCATTGTTGTCATTGAAGATCTAGAAGGCCCTGATAAGCTCTATCTAAGCTAGATGAATTCTGAAAAAGGTCTATTGATGGTATATACCATAGGGAATATTATAATATCTTTGGTATATACTATATAGAATGGCAAAACAAATCATATTTGAAAGTACGATTATCATCGATTCTCGAATATGCCAGTCATGTGAAACATCTCTTAGCCCGTAAAGCTATATAGGCCTCATTACCCACCCTTTAATAACTGACTGTTTATTTCATCAGCTGCAGTAGTTGTCTCCTCATTCCACTTTTATTCCTGTGAAGATTGATACAAAAAAGAACCAAACAATTTCTTGCATAACATTTCTGAGTCCGATCGCGGTTATTTCGGTCCACCAATTTGTTTAAATGATGCGGTATTTAAGAAGATGAAGGGCCCCATAGATTGAGCCAGGTGCCTCCGTGGCTGTTTTCTGTCTAGTATCGAGACTTTGATCCCACTTCGACCAGAGCAACAAACAGCGCCGTCACAAGAAGAAGAAGAAGACATAAAACAGGAGCTGGGAATAAATTAGCCTGTTGTAACCGCGGGAAGTTTGCCAGCGCCGTCTCACATCTCACGCAAACCGTGTTCGCTCGACTAATACAGTTGTTGGATTAAACCACTCCTCCGCTCCGTCCATACTTGGACATGTTGGGCTACATTAATTAGCGAACAACTGTTATTATTATCTACCTCTATTTGCAATATTATTTAATACTATGGATTTAGCATGTAGACATATAAATCATTTTTAAGTAGAGCCGTAGACAATGACTCACACATACTCACAATACATGGACACACAGCTTAGTGGGCCGCTTAGTAGAAATCAAATTTGGGAACAGGACACCATTTTTACTCAATGTTTCCAAGTACATTTTCATGTTGTGTGTTATTTAACTTTAGTTTTTTAATATTTAAATACTTTCGGAAATAAATTATTTTGTAAGTAACAACAGCTTCGGCATCGCTACGGCCAAAGATAGTGAGATATACCCTGCTACGGCTTTTCAACAGTACGACTGTCTGTATCCCATTTATTTGTATTTTTTTTGTATTCATTTATTTTTATTGGTGATTTGTTACAATGCATTTTTGTACATGTTTGTCATTGGCCCCTAAGGAGTGCAGAGCATGAGTGCACATCATACCACAACTTTGCGTCGTGGCGTCCATGGTTTAACTTGTTGCTAATGAACGCGTTGTTGCCGTGAGTTAGATGAGATAACTAAATTTATTGGCATATCACCGATAAAGGTTGCTCAGCGGTGAGTTTGATTCCGGCCACCATTTTTTTTAAGGTTTTCCTTGCTCACAAGATGAGTGCTGTGCAGATTGCAATCTACATATGTAGTTAATATCCTGAAGGGAAGAAGGACCCGTGAGGTAAAATGGTGCGCAGGGATTTCTACGAAAAAGTATTACTATTAATTATTACTGAATTATCAAAAAATTCTAAGAAAACACCATCAGGGGAAACATTTCTTCCCCTCCGCTTTCCCTATGCACGCCACTGGTATAACATTATTCGTGGAAACATTTTGAAAATGGCACCAGTTTTTGTGTGTGTTGGTATGCCCGACAATAGTGCGTGTTATGTCTCCGCATTACCCGGCTCGCCTAGAGCAAACAACACGCTGTATAATTATAAACAAGATGATTGAATGTCGTGGACACAACGATGCGTGTATAAGTGTCTCAGTCTGTCATGGCTACTGTGACTGTGAGGCGACTGTGACAAGCATTCGCCTACGAGACAGTAGTGTATGTCATGGCTACTGTGACTGTGAGGCGACTGTGACAATCATTCGCCTACGAACCGTGTCTCAAGTTGACACAACACAACTATAGTCTCATACTTGCGAAATTGTTGAGTTCAATAGTAAAAACCACCTTTCCAACCCTCCCCACCCCACCGTTCCTTTCCTTTCCAACTTCTCTACTTCTTACCATTTACTTTAATTAAACAGTTCAATTCCTGATAATTAATTTACTACCGTAGGCCTATATTGGATATCTGGAAGTATGAAACACGTGATTTATGAGGCTTGTGCACTCAACTAAGCGGAAGACGCCTTTGAATGTATGTAAGAACGCCATGAAACTGTTCATGTTCGTTAAAATCAGCGCGCATGAAGGGGGCGGAAGACAAGGGTCTGAGGTCGGCTTGTTGGGATACCTTACCAATACTTTCATCATAGATTGTAAATGTAGTGATTCGTGGCCAACCAGAGAGAGACAATTTCAAATACTGATCGCGTTGGTCACAAGCCACATCGCGTCTATTACGAACGCACGGTCAAGTTGTTTTAGTAAAGCGTCGAGAAAGCCTCCCGCTAGACCTGCATGGCCGTATCACATGTGAATCAGAATTGTTCTTTAGTCGTGGGGCTCACACTGTTTTAACCCTTCCATGCAACCAAGCGAGTGTTTGCCGAACAATTATCGCATGCATATAATTACCTGTTGTTCTAGTGAGGGATGTGACGAATCTTAATTAAGATCTTAAGGCGCATCCCAATGTTTTACTCGGTAACTCTATGACTTCCCATAGATCAACTGGATTCAACACCCTTTCACCATATGTTGGAGTCAGTTGGTATTGGTATCAAGATTACCAACTTTACCGGCCATAAAATAATATTTTAAAACTTGTATACTTGCATATAGTTACCCAGGTTTTCGTTGACCTTCCCTTATACTTTCTCGGTCTATTCAGGTGTATATTTTAAGGGGGGGGGGGGGGGGGAGAGTTCGTGTTCTATGGGCTGGCAACAGAAAGGTCTGTAAACTGGGATGGTTCGTGATGTGATTGGCTCCAATATTAGTATTACGCGGTCGACCCTATTGGTGTTGCCGTTGCTACTGTGATGTGGCCACATTATGCCGCTACTGTGATGTGGCCACATTACGCCGCTACCGTGATGTGGCCACATTACGCCGCTAGTCCCGCTACTGTCCGAGATATCGGTCCCAAGACCACCCAGACTGATCACCTGACAACCTCGCATGCAACAAGTTGCACTCTTCGGTATTTACTGGGAATATCGCCAGGCAGGACGCTAATAGAATAACTTGTCGGAACTAAGTGCTGTATAAACGCTGTGCAGTTTTTATTGTTTAATAAAATAAATATTCATGCCTTTGGTAATTATTTTTTATAACTTAGTGAATTCGAAAACGTTTTGTTTTCTTATTTAAAAAAATATTTTAAATGTTATGGTTTAAAAATACCCATAATATACTTCTATACTAAGGTTGGCAATCGATCTAAGGTAATATATTGTGGTTTCGTTCAAGGGCGTGACCACAGGGACAACCACATAATAGTAGTTCTTGATCGTAGTACCTATGAATAGTTATTTATCGTTGTTTATATGATGTTCTGAACTGACTTTATGTTCTATAGCAAAAAACAATTGTGTAGCATTTATTAATCAATCAATAAACTTAGCTTTTACAATGTTGTAATAGAAAATATTATATAACAGCATACACACAACACAACGTAATATGGTAATACATCCTCCACGTCCGCGCCCCCGCCGGGACTCGAGCCCTGGACCGCCTGGCTCCAGGCCCGGGCGGGCCGGTAGACCTCCTGCGGGCGATCCGACCTCATTATAAATGCATCATCATCTCAACATACCCGAGGTTCTTCTTTGAAGTCACCCACTGCACATATCAACTTCGGGACCTCACGGACGCTGCTCATAGCGCTCAGGAGATATATCGGGGCAATTACTCCTCGCTGGGTTCTAAACCCAGTTGCGTGGGAGAGTGATCGCTACCGTATGATGCACCTGACGGGGCCCCCCTCAGATGACTAACTAGGTCATTAGGGTGTTTGGATAGTTGGGGAGGAATCTCCGAGGTACTCAATCACAGCATTCGCCTTTGTGACTGAGGAAACCATCGGAACAAAAACGTTCCGTCAGGATTGCCGGAATATGAGAAGAAGTAGCAAGGATCATCTTTGAAACGTGCGCTATAAGTAAATACAAATATGGTTGAGCTCTATACCCACGTACTTGCACCCCATTCCCATAGGCAAGTGCACAGTCCAAGCAAGGCTAGTCCACACCACGGAGCAGAGGGAGAACCAGCTCGTACCGGGAAATCCGTAGAAGTAGACCGTGTGTACCGACCGTCTCTTCTGAGAATTCTCCAGCTCTGATGGAAGTACCTGGCGAGATACACAAAGACGCCATAGTTCGCCACGTGACGTCACTTGGTTATAACGACAGCGCCCGACAACTTTCGTCGTGAGAAGGGTTCGGCTCGTCTCGGCTATATTCGGCTCGTCTCTGCGAGTGCGAGGGAGTGAATGTAATGTACCGACATGGGCTGTGCAATAGCTGTCAACAAGTAACCTGTGCTTCTTCTAAAGACTACTTGCTGTGTCTTTGTATACTCCTCCGTGCGTGCGTGTGGGTGGGTGAGTTGACGGAAATATTTCACCCAATTCTGAATAAACTGTTCGAAATTGGCTTCGTTTAAATGATGGGAGTGTTTGGCGTCACGCATGATTTGTTATTGTGCAGATGTCCTTGCAGATCTTTTCCGTGCGTGCGTGCTTGCGTGCGTTGTTGAACTAGGTCTTGTGAGATCGCATGGAACTCACTGTAATGCTGTAACTACCTACAATGCTTTATACAAGCAAACATTCTCAAACGTTCTTATTTTATGTGTTGTTGCAAATAACAATGGAATAACGGTAATATTAATTGAAACAAAGAAACATTCATAAGAGCACTAAATTCTCTTGGAGATGATTTATTTTGTTTTACTTTGTAAAAAAAATAATAAAGCGTTTTAAATCAAATGTAATTTTGAACAGACATAAAATTGGGGGTTTCAGCGTAGGTCAACAATGTGTTTGTGGTGACAGTGCACACGCACAGCCTTCTAATGACGTGGTCTGTTAGCCGTTACCCAGAAGTCACCGCGCAAGCGAATGTTCTCACAGCCTTGCACGGATGATTATTATTCCTCTACCAAGAGGGTGGGCTGTATCAAAACTAAACACTCTCCCGTCATGTAAACATGTCTCTTCGCACTTCTCCATTTAGAACCATCAAAATAGCCGCTTGTGCTTGGTTTGCTCGCAATACTTCACTCGCGCAAAACGAACTTCATGGAGTTTTACCAGTTTTACCAACCTTATCGGTTTATGTATTGTTATAGGGTCAAATTCACAGTCGTTCCTCACGTGCTCTTCAATTCACCCTTTCCTCAGGCTCGCCCAACCACCAATCACAGAGCAGCATTGCCTTGTGGACGGCTCTGTGATTGGTAGTTGGACGAGTCTGAGAAAAGCCTGAATTGAGGAGCATGTGAGGAACGACTATGCATTGACTCTAATAAGTATGCTGTAACAATCATATTCACGTAATACAATATCGGTATTCCGTTTAATACGGCTGTGCCAAAGGAAGTATTTCCTTCCAGTTGCTTCAGCAAAATACTGCACATCCCAATAGCTTCACTTTACATCATTTTAGAACTATACCCGTTAGCAAAATGCTCGAATGAATCTTTCCCACCCAATCAATGGCTTAGTCCCTATTAGGCAACACCTAAGCTGGATGGACATGAGTATTAATCAAGTGTATAAATATGTATAAGATAAGTCATTAGAACATGATCAAGTGGTCTTGGCTTTGTTATGTATTAGATTGTGTTTGTACTATGAAGTGCGTATGAATATTTGAGTGAGTCTGAGCTGCTAGGTGGGATCAAACATGGCATAAGGACATTCGTCTTGCCGTGATTGCAGAACCAGTTATGTTCAGGAGTGACACAAAAAACTGTAACTTCGCTGTCTCTTCAAGATGAAACGAGGAATGATCTTAGTGTTGAGGCTTAAGTTTACACTTTACAATCATCTTCATGTTATTTTGTTATGATTTGATACTAATATACTATTTGCATGAGTTACTTTTCGGTAGGGTCTGCGTTACAAGCGGATCTTCGTAGATACGTTTCAGAGGTGAAGTGTATTGTTGCGCCCATCAGCGCGGAAAGGATCATGGACATCCGCAATCATATAGGTCATTTCTGGCATTTTCATTTCTCTCCTATTGGACTTTAATTTTCAATGGACGATATCAATCATCCAATCTATAGAGGACTCAAAACTTACATAGATAGCGCTGCTAAGCAACCTCCTTTCAGCGCCATTGATGAATAATAACAATAAAACAACAATGAAAAATGACAGCCAAACCACTCCTAATAGAAGTTTATTTTCTTGCCACCAGAATGCATCTAGTCTATTTTGAGTGCTCTATAGTGTTGTGAGATCGTTGCTATAGCACAAGGCTCAATTGAGGGGGTTGTGACATCACAGGCGGACAAACAATGTGTTGCTAGGCAACTCCATTGTTGTATCTTTCTTTGATTGGTGCATATTCAATGCCTGTCCGAAACAAAACACGGCAACACGGCTATTTTCGGAATTGAGTCTTATGCTATCTAGTCTAGTCGTCAACAATAGTACGGAAATTAGCGTTGCATTGTAATTATTCATTACTTTATTTTTATTGTAGATTTTATGCAGATTTTCAATCCGAAATTTCAAAATTCCAAACTAAATTTACTAATTTGGTGCCTCAAGATTGTTCGTACAGAAGCAAACAAAAAAATACAAAAACGAAAAATAAATTATTTATTAATATTATGCGTGACTTTTTGGAAAATCAAACTAGACAGATTGAAACCGATGACCGCTGGTCGCCAACAATGTATGTGACGTCATTGAAACGTCTGTCACGCGCATGCGTAACTGCGGTTCTACATAACCCCCGCTGTGCGCACACGTCTCTGCGCATTCCTCGTGTGATGTGATGGGAGGGCATTATCATAACATTTACATGATCGTATCTACGCAAACATTCGACGCCAGGCTATTTGGTGGGCGAGTCTTGTCTGTGAATATCACACACACACCTACCTAGCATGATTATTAATTTAAATAGTTCGATTACAATAGATTGTCCAGGCGCAATGGCTCGACGCAGTTTCTTCGAGCAATGACGTAGTTCCACTAAATCCCCGCTAGGGGCGCACTCAGGAGCAACTTTCTTGTCAAAGGTTTATATAGGATCTCTACAACTTTCGGTGGCTCAAAGATGGAAATTATTCTTCTTGCTGATAAGCTAATACATACCTCGGGAGAGAATCCCATTCTTAAAATAGAAAGTTATCACATGAATTAGCTTTGCTTTTTGAAGGTAACGCGAATATTGGCTTTTTCTTTCTACCCGTCTTGAAAGTGTTTAAAAAACTTAGAAAAATCTAGCGACAATAACCCTCTGATTGCTTCGTCGTGAATAATACAGGATGGTATATATGCTACTTACTACCTACAATCATAACACAAGTTGTTTTGTGTTCAGTGTTTTGAAGAGTGTGGTCAATGTTTTCGTTCTTGCTTTCGTCTGTGGAGAGACTGGCTATGGCGCTGTGTCCGTCCGTCCGCTAACAACCCCTTTCAACGAATATAGTTGGGCGTATAATTCGTCGACAATGACGGCGAAGAAACCGCTCTACGAAAATGGCCACAACTATACAGAGCCAACAATTGGTTTTGGCGTAGCTTAGATTTTTTCCCCCTGTTTGTGTTGACAGTGACAAGGCTTACATGATTTTGCATTCATGCCTGACTTTTGTTTCATTTATTATAATTATCGAAGAAGCAAGACTGAACACATGTTTAGAGATGGAGTACATAAAAATTAATTTTTATGCACAAACTACTGTTACTGACAACAAGTATCGTGCTATTTGTATGGGAACTTAGAAGGATCATTTGGAGTATGTATGTGACATAAAAAACATGGTTAAATTGTGGCAGTCCCTAAATGAGAAACGTATTTATATTTTGTAACTTAAACATATTGCTTGTGTGTACAAAATTGTATTTCCGATTAAAATACACATCCTTATACATAACATGTAGTATGTCCGCTCTAGCACGTACACATGAAGTGATTGTCAATAAACATCACCGAATGATGTCCATATGACGTCATGGTCATGGTGTGGTGTGGGTGCGATTAGCGTCACTAAATGTCAAGACACATCCGTGTGCACAAGAAGGAATCGACTGCGCTTGACATTTCCATGTTGTCGTTGTTGTCATTAGATACTCGACCGCAAGATCAAAGACTTTGGCGCCTTGTCGCCTCATTATGACAGGCAGAGCTACTTTGGAACAAGCGACCTAGACGAGGCCTCCGTCGATCAGGTATCTCATATCCCTCCATTGAAAATTATCCATACTTTGGTTTCCGAAACTTCGATTTTCGGACCCAAACTGTTCTGGATGAATTTCCAATTGTAACCACTGTTTTGCACCGTTATGATCGATTTTTTGCATTCCTTTTGTTCGGAGGCTGTATCCATTTAAAAATCGTAGAGCTAAATAAGCTAAATACAGAACTATAGAAGGAGGAATAGGAGGAGGAGAGAGAAAAGAGGGAGTAGAAGAAAAGGAGAGAAGGCGAATATATTTATTGTTCGCACCTTCCCGTCGAAGGCGCAGGCGCCCAGAGTGTAGTGTGTGCGGCGCGTCGCTACCGCGCCTTGTGCTGCCTTGCGTCACTACTCACTACTCAAGTCAGTCAGTAGTGTTTTGAAGCGCGCGCGCAGAGGATGTGTCCCAGGAGGTCAGAGCGCGAGAGATGACGCCGGTCCGTCGCGACGTCTTCCTCGCCGTCGGTCTCCTGTTGCTGTTGTCGGCGTCCCTCGGCCTCGGAGATGAGACCACGAGAGGTCGCGTCGTGGGGGGTGACGACCACCCCGCTGGACTTACGGACACGGAACTAGCGGATAACTCGCCCCTTTCGGACGAAGGCAACGGAAGTGGGAAACGTGTGATTAAATCGAACGTGTTTAACTTTGCTCCGACGAAGGGCAATGACGGTCCGAAACGAGAGGACCGACGAAGCGATCTTGAATCGTCCATCAGTCATGTAAACTTATTAGTAGCTCTAGGCGTATCTAGATCGTACAGTGATATTGGTAACATAGGATCGAATAGCGAGTCAAGTGTAGTGTCCGAAGAAGGGGGTAACGAGAAGGCGGTGCCCGCGACGGAAGTGAGTGCAGCTAAGGGTGGCGGTGCTCGGAGGCGACGCCGACAGGCAGACTGTTCAACGTACAACGACTGTGGTTGGGTGACCAACACGTGCAACTACTGTCCCCCCTGTCCTCACTGTCCGGTAGCGTCGCCCTACTGGGTAGACTGCGGACAACAGCCGAGCGTCGCGACGACTACGACTACGACTACGACTACGACCACTCAGCGACCGACGCCGCCGCCCAAGCGTCGGGCGTGGAAGGGATGGCGGCTCGGTGAGTTGTTGTTGTTGTCGGCGATGTCTGATTATTTAATGATTGTAATGTCAATTGTTTCCATCATCTCTTCCGCCCTTGGTACAGCTCCACAACCCTTTTGGTCGACACACGTCGTCAGTAGGCCTATCAAAACAGCGGCGGGCGTGACGTTTTCCCCAGAGAAACGACAATTTTCAAGTTCATCCATCAAAAATAAAAGTAAAAAAAATATACTTCTGTCCCAATGTTCTGTATGGATATCGCTACAAACTGTCTTTATCGATAATATCACCGTTTACCATGATTGTTCTTGTTGATTTACGTCTCTATCATTGCAATCTTGCCATTCGAGGCGATGAGGGTGATATGTACATGAAGATGAAGGACAATTACAAGAAACCGATGCCTTATCCAGGATTCAAACTCACGTACAGTGATGTAAACTTCAATCTTGTCAGCATAATCTTGAAGTTCCGTGTGGTTTAGAGTTAGACCATTAGGGAAGTCAAGTGCTGACACAAGAAAAGGGGAAATATAGCAATATTATACTTGTTGCCAATTTCGTAGAGCGGTTTCTTCGTCGTCATTGTCGACGAATTATACGCCCAACTATATTCGTTGAAAGGGGTTGTTAGCGGACGGACAGACATAGCGCCACAGCCAGTCTCTCTACAGACCTAAAGTAACAACAAAAACATTGATCCTAGGGCCTACTCTTCAAAACACTGAATACAATACAGATCTAAAGTTATAGACTAGTTTTTACTGTAGGTTATATGAACACCTGCTTTGTCAACAGCATCCTTTATTCCTGACAGGGCAATATGAGCGTTATTGTCACTTGGGGACTACATTGCAGATTTATAAAGATTTCTGAACACTTTCAAGAAGGGTAGAAAGAAAAAGCGGGCGCTCCACGAAATCGGCAACAACTATATCGGCTTCGTTTTAGTTTGAATCGTGCCTGGACTGACTGAATAAAGGCGATCTGCATCTTATTCTCTCAAGTCTAGATTCTGTGGCTCGACCTTGTCAGTATATACGACACTTCCTTTGATTGTAAACAATCTGATGACCTAATTGCGAATAACTCTCGACCAGCCGATCAGTTTAGTTCCGGTTTGTGCCGCGCAGCGGGCAACGGCAGCACTGGCGCTCTATGAATGGGTTCATTCATCGTCTTCCCCCCCCCCCCACCCCCCCCACCCCCACTTCTCGTGAACTCGGCGGTCTTGCTGAACTAAATGTTGATAATGGACGCTCAAGTTGTAGTCTCCATATATTTAGGCTAATTAGTAATTACTAATTAGTATTACTATTAGAGAATCGGGATACTACTCATTTACAAAATAAAACTATAGTTAGACAATTCACTGTTTTTGTTTATTTAAATACCATATTGTTATTAAGCGAGCGAAGCGAGCGTTTCCACTTGACTCTTATGGCACTTCATTCTGTTTTTTTTTTGTTTGTTTGTTTTTTTTTTTGTTTTTTTTTTGTTTTTATGTCCGTCGATAGCGGTCGAACGGAAAGTCCGATCAACTTGAAATTTGGACCATCCACAAGCCTCGATGTGGATTGAAGGTGTATAGTTTTGAGGCAAAATCGTTCGAAAAGTTACAAAGTTACACCATAGTTACTGCAAAATATTTTTCTGAAACAAAATGGCGGCAAAATGTGAGATAGCCAGATTTTTCTACAGATTTTTCCGGTCACGAATATGTTAATGTAATGGCGATCTGATAAATGTTGGCAAAGTTACACAAAAGTTACTCGAAAATATATTTTTGAAACACAGTTACGGCAAAATGTGCGGTGGCTATCTGATAGTAAATTTTTGTCCGGTGACGAATATACTAATGTAAACGCGATCCGATACGTATAAGAGGTAGAAATTACATTTCTATTGCTGTCAATAACTGTTAGTAACGGTGGCGGACCGTGTTGAAAACATGACCACGAAAATTCTTAGCAACGCACATTGCACTGCATACAACAATGTCGGAAAGTATAATAGCCATGGAAATAAGAACAATTTTTGCAAAGCGCATTCTTGAATTGTTGTTAATTGTTGTTCGTATTAGCATTGAAAACTTTTCGCCAGAAAGTTCGTAGATATTGACGCGCTCGCTTATCAACGCGTCAAACAGAGCGTTTTCCTAGTATATTTAAATACAAATTTGTTAGTAGAATATGTCTTCACAGCTGTATCATGTGCTATAAAAAAATAAGAAAAGTTATTTGATATATAACTGCTAAAATGAACACATTTTCAAATTTCTTAAAATTTTACCTACAGAGGCTACAAACAGTTTATGATTATATTTTGTACGGTCGTGGTAAATTTCTCGTTGCTACCCTTAAATTCGTCTCGATTAGCATCGCTGCAAAAATATGAGACGTAAAGCCCAAATATCATCATCATCTACCCTTCTATGCTAACTCTACCTCCTACATATTATAGTCTCAGCATACCAGGAAGCATTATTTCATGTTATTTACATTTTTTACTAAATGTAAAAAGTTTGTTTCTATTTTTTATCATGTGTGCCGACAACACACAACCTGCTTTCAACATGTCCGCATTGTTGTAGCGCATGCGCTCACCATTGTTCATTGAGTGGAGCACGGGATGTTTGTCAGTGATAACAGTGCACTGCTTATCACGCGGCGTGACATCTTGTAAGGCAGGTGCGTCACACACACGCACGTCCACGCAGCTGCGAGTGCGTAGGGTGCGTGGTGTGACTCACAGCAATAGACACACTTGGACCTAACTCAACAATGTTTCAGTAATCTCAAGAACACTACTGGACATCACATTGTAAAGGCATCCAATTAATTTCGTACATTTTAAACAGTTGGATTTCGTTGTTTTGTGGGTTTCTATAAAGCATTACAATTTTATGATTTTATTTTTTACTGTTTACATGTAAAACGCTTGATGCCCTAACGATGGAGCATTGTCTGTTTTATTTGGCACAAACATTTCAAATATATTTCTACTGACAATTATCTTTCATACACCTGTTGTCAAAATAATCGGGTCAGGGGGTGGTTTTTCATAAAATCTGTGCTACTTGCCAAAGCACATGGAAACGATCCCTACTTGTTCCGTGTTGGGGTAGCGTGTTTGTGATATGACTGATTGTAGTCTATAGAGAGTAGAGAGATATATACATTTGGCTCTCTATGAAAGACTGGTATCTGCGCTTGTTGGGAAGAAACAACGGAATGGTTACATATTGTATTTAGTTTTTAGTTTGTACCATTGGTACGCCTACGAAAGCACAGGGAATGTAAACAAATATCAATTGTAGTTAGTCAGGCCTGACAAAATCATTTGTTGTCATCGGTTTTCATCGACAAACAGCAGTGAAAATATATCCCAAATAATCTTACAAGTCGTAAAGTTCGTGGAGCGCCGGCTTTTTTAGAAACCTTTTTAACTGTAATGTACTCCATAACGCTGTGATTGCCCCGTCGAGAATAAAGGCTACTGTCGGCCTAGCAGGTGTTTCCATTATCTACATTGAAAACATATATCAACACCTATGGATATGTTTTGTCAGTATTTTGAAGAATATGGTCAGTGTTTTTGTTTTTGCTTTCGGTTTGTGGGAGAGACTGGCTGTGGCGCTGTGTCTGTCCGTCCGCTAACAACCCCTTTCAACGAATTTAGTTGGGCGACAATGACGGCGTAGAAACCGCTGTACGATATTGGCAACAAGTATATTACTTGTCGCATCGTGGTCGCCGTAGACGACGCGTGACGTCACTAGAACCAAGTGTAGTATAGTTTACCTTGGGTCAAACAGCGCTCGTAGTTTTCTATCATTTCGCCTATTCACTGTCCATTGTGTTACTAATTCCTTCACAAAAGATGATTACACCGTTTTGTTTTCAATTCTTTTTCCCTCTTTCCCCTGCGACATCGAACTCGTGTCTCGAACACAATAGGCGGGTCAAACTGTGAACGTGGACAAGGTCTGCAAGTTTACTGGTGTTAGATTCGGTGAATCGTCAGCATTTTTAAATTTGGTGTTTTGCACAATAGATGTTACAGTGATGCGAAACGTGATACCAAAACACATCCACTTATTACTTTTCGGGATTCGAGACTGTTTTCAATGAACATTGCAAACACATCACCACTGAATTCAATAGTAGCACAAATACATAATTATAGGACTACCCCCAATTAATTAGAACACTGCTACATCCTATAATTATGTATTTGTGCTAAATAGTTTTGAATTCAGTGGTGATGTGTGTGCATTGTTAATTGAAAACAGTCTTGAATCCCGATTAATTAGGGGTAATACCCCTACCCCAAAGTTAATTCGACCTTGCTTAATCGGTTTGCGTAACTTCTACACTGGCGTAATTGTAAAGTGTATTACCCTAGTTTGTTACGCTGCCGTTATGAGCGCTCCAGTCACCGCCACCTCAATGTCGATACACATTATAGCCACAACAATCCTCGGGAACCCCTCCATTGAGGTTCTGCCTCGACGTTAGAGTTCGATGAACTTGTCTGCGAACCTTTCTCCCAGATTAGAAACATCTATTTACGATTTTTCTTCTTCCTTATGCGATACTTTATGAGACCAAAGTTGGATGTTTAGTTTCAATTAGGTTAGCGTTTTTATTTCGAGGTTTTCGTTTTACGACGTCAGATTTAGGTATTTGGTTATTTACGACTCGACGTTTGATTGGGGATATGTATGATATTAGTTGAATGACTGGGATTATCGAGGTGGGCATATATTCCATCAGTTATTACATGACTGGTCAGTGGTTGTAATTACAGACCGAAGCGGCTTATTGAGAGTCCAAGCTGATAATTGTGGTTATCGGTCTCCGATATTCGAGAATTAAGGTGTGTGGAGCCGTCTTCGAGGCGGCTGTTGTGACGAAACTACGCTGCTTGGTTGTGTAGTGCGCGGTAGTGCCTCGCCGCCAGGTTGTGTAGTTACGGGCGTGTCCGAGTGGTGCGCTGTTCACGTTTTATAGCGGAGCGCGGGTTTGCCCATTTGAAAATGTCCACCAAAAATGTGTCACGTCAATGGTTAAAAATGCAGCCCTTTCTTTATTCAGTTGTTTCATGTGTTTCGTGTTCAGCCATAGATTACGAAGATATACAATAACTTGAAACTTGCGTTCTTGCATCAACTGATAATCTGCGGAAAATGTATTATTTATATTTTGAAATGTTTCCATAATGTAATTTTGATTGGTCTTGGTTGTTTTTTTAATTAAATATATTACGGTCCAAAAACGTGTGTATTGGATCATGTTGTACTCAGTGGTGTAAATTTTGTTTCTAGCTACAAATACTCGTTTGCCTTATATGCACCTGTTCAATTTTACGATAGGAAATTAAGAATCCATAATTAGATGTTGAATATGGCAGAGTACTTTATATTTATTTTACTGCAGCATTAATGCATGGTCGGATTGGATGTAGTCTCCTTATTTGCATGAATCTTCTCTATCGCCAAGTTAGGTTGTCTGTTGAGCAAACAAAGTGATGCCTTATTTGTCGCAATGAGTTATTTAAATACAGTGTTGTGTGCAATGTCTTAGTTATACCACGTGGGTGTGTGTGTGGAGTGTATATATACCCAGTCATAGGTGGATGGGGCTACCTATACATTCAAATGACGGGGAGTATCCGGGACACCTGTTCGTCCGACATTTTACCTACACTGTAATCGATACGGCTATTATTTGAAAAAGTTATCAAAGAATTTGTGATTGACCTGTTTCCCAACAATAATAATATAAACCATTAAAAGATTCGTAACTTGCTGCAAAGTTTTTTTTCAGTTCTTTTCAAACCAGTAGATTTCTCAGGACACTACGTTACAAAATATATATTTTGTTCCGTTTTAAGATTGTGAGTACTAGCTGTTGATGCTCGTCCGAACACGTGCTCGAACCTGTATCTCCACCACACATCATACATGGTCGATACATGTAGAGTCTCGATCTATGCACATCATACATGATCGATACATGTAGAGTCTCGATCTATGCTCGAACCTGTATCTCCACCACACATCATACATGATCGATACATGTAGAGTCTCGATCTATGCTCGAACCTGTATCTCCACCACACATCATACATGATCGATACATGTAGAGTCTCGATCTATGCTCGAACCTGTATCTCCACCACACATCATACATGATCGATACATGTAGAGTCTTGATCTATGCTCGAACCTGTATCTCCACCACACATCATACATGATCGATACATGTAGAGTCTCGATCTATGCTCGAACCTGTATCTCCACCACACATCATACATGATCGATACATGTAGAGTCTCGATCTATGCACATCATACATGATCGATACATGTAGAGTCTCGGTCTATGCTCGAACCTGTATCTCCACCACACATCATACATGATCGATACATGTAGAGTCTCGATCTATGCTCGAACCTGTATCCACCACACATCATACATGATCGATACATGTAGAGTCTCGATCTATGCTCGAACCTGTATCTCCACCACACATCATACATGATCGATACATGTAGAGTCTCGATCTATGCACATCATACATGATCGATACATGTAGTCTCGGTCTCCAATCGTGATGTCGAGCATTTTATTAAATACATTACCATATACCGGGTTGTAATGTCTATATTCCTAGAAGAGATATTTTGATTAATTGAGATCTTGGAAGTTTAGATTCGTTAACGTTTGATAGATTTAGTGTTGTGCCGTCATATATTGAGCGTAGCCGTGCGTTATCAGGAGATCTCAGTACTGACAGGCTGGGTTCGCCAAGCTGTCGAGTAGGGCGCGCGGCGGTCACTTCCCGTGCATTGGCTTAGCTTCACACGAACAACCGTTTTCTTTACGCCTTAGATGCTTCCCACTTTCTCACTTCTTTTCATACTTACCGCCTCTTTTTGCGATCCAAACGCCCACCAACCCTCCCATGTCCCCTAAAGCCCCCTAACCATTCAACGCCCCCTTATTTTGGATTCTCTTATATGACTACCCCGGCGATGTGCAATGGATTTGATTCGGCCGACGTCGTTAAACACCAAATACTATAACGAACTACTAAAACAAACATTAAAGCACTAATTAGTAGTGTGAACCAACCATTAGTTGCTTAGCTAGCATCGTTGATACTGATACAGTTTGTAATCTTTGTTGATATGATCCAATCGAAAGTCCTTGCATTTGTCACATGATTTGACACACGTGTGCCCGCGTCCGAGACGGGTGCCGAACTACGTCGGGCCTCGTCCGAGACGGGTGCCGAACTGCGTCGGGCCGTGCCCTCGTCCGGGACGGGTGCCGAACTACGTCAGGCCTCGTCCGAAACGGGTGCCGAACTACGTCAGGCCTCGTCCGAAACGGGTGCCGGACTACGTCAGGCCTCGTCCGAGACGGGTGCCGGACTACGTCGGGCCGTGCCCTCGTCCGAGACGGGTGCCGGACCACGTCAGGCCGTGTACCCCTCGTCCGAGACGGGTGCCGGACTGCGTCAGGCCGTGCCCTCGTCCGAGACGGGTGCCGGACCACGTCAGGCCGTGCCCTCGTCCGAGACGGGTGCCGGACTGCGTCGGGCCGTGCCCTCGTCCGAGACGGGTGCCGGACCACGTCAGGCCGTGTACCCCTCGTCCGAGACGGGTGCCAGACCGCGTTGCACAGACAACAGTTCGCGCGCCCTCTCTTCCCTGGCGCAGATTCCAATTAGTGTCTGATGGATGGGTGCATGTTGTTATTTGATTAGCGTTACTTGCATTGTGGCCACGTCGAACTCCAGTTCCATCTTGTGTATAAACAAGATTAGCATAAAGATAAGTGGTGTGTCCGGGCACATTCGCTTAGTTATGTACTTACTGCATGGACAAGCATTGCCGGCGGAAATCACCTGATTCATGAACTATCAAGACCCAGCAATACCATAGCCCTATCAGCATACTGGCCTCTTATGAGGACCTCTAACAAATTATTTCAAGCTTGAATTCAAATTTGGCGCCATAATTGACGGTTCAACTCATAGCAGCGTATTCTACGATCATTACAAAATCTCCAAATGCAAATGTAATTGGAATATACTTGGTGAACAGTCCGTAGGCTGACGTACAACTATAGTGTGGATATGTTAAAGCTGTTGTGCTGAAGTTAACATGCATAAATTTGCCTCCAATGTTGGTACTTTATAGTTTCCACTGTTTTTTTTCTTATTTTCGGTCTTTGTGATATTTCGGGCTCCTCTCTAAGATAAATATGTCATCTGCTAGGTTGGAATTCATAGTCGGCCCCTACACCTAGGGGCACCCATTGTTGTTATGGATTTGTTTTGTTTATGGGAAATAACATGGAAACAACTGTTACCTTGGTAACAATGGGCGCCCCTAGGTGTAGGGGCCGACTATGAATTCCAACCCTAGTCTGGGTGGCGGGTTATAACACAGATCAACATTAAACTGTCCATGAAAGTGTTAACATGCTGTGCGAAGCTCTGTTTGGTATAAATTATCATGCGTTTTTATTACTGGCCGCACAATGTGATTTGCAACCTTGGCTAAAACTTTAAAGGAACTTTAAAGTTTAAACGTAAACATGTCTTGCAAGAAATAATGAAATGACTGAGCAAAAACTGTCAAAACTGTCTTGTGCGAACCCTTTGAGTGAAAACCTGACCTCTGCACAATGTCCAAGCCCAACCGGGAATTGAACCAAGATGTTCGGCATTGTCCAGCAAGGCCCTGTGATCATTCTTTGTCAGAGTTACAGTTTTTACTTCTGATTATCACTGAAATAGTGTTTTGTTTTATTTTCTACGTTATCCGTCCACTATATTTGCGCCCAATGCGAACTTGTGGTCCTGAATCTTTTATCTGTGATAGACTTGTGATGGGGACGGGGGGACGCCTGGCGCCCCCTTCCCCCACCGTAAGATCTCTATCGCTCCCCCCCCCCCTGCAGTTCAGTATTTAGGTGTGTGTAAGGCATTGCAACGTCGCAAGACCTCCGCTAGGACAACCCTTATTCCTCAACACCCAACTCTTCTCTGATCAACGTAGCCTCCTCGAAACATGATCCCCTGATACACGAGCTGAGCTTGTGGTCGGTAGGAGGAAGTCGTCTACAGGTGGTTCGTTCATTGAGACAGATTAGGTCACAATCACAGGGTACGAGAGGCAAGTGGGCAAAAAAATTATAGTAAGGTAGACAATTCATGTTCTCTATTCTAAATTGATTCCAAAGTCTCCTTCCATGCAAATGAAATTAGTACACTTTGATGCCGCAGATAAGAAACTACACTTGTTTGCTTTCACTGGTTGTGTGGCACGAATTGTGTAATTAGATAGCAGCCTAATTTCAGACGGGAGCATCCAAGATTATTGGAGACTTGGGGAGGACCAGACCGAACTAAGGTCGTCGGTCTGCCATAATAGCAGGGATATGCGCGCGCATGTGCCATTGTGACGCGCGAACTCTTTGTGTCTGCCATCTTGGAAAGTGACGTCACGCTCAAACGTCATCTTTTTCACTCGTCTATGTCGTCATCATAGGACAAGTCAGAGTGAACAGTGGGCGCCTATAAAGATGTTCTCAAGCCTAGGCGATTCCTCGCTGATCACCCAAGCACTGTGCATTGCGTGGGGGCATGTTTAGGACAAACATTAACATAACCATTCATTAAGTTATTAAAGTTACGAATGCGAGTTTGAACATTTTGCAATCTCGCCCGGGGGTCGGTAAGAGAGCACGCTACCCTTACCCGCGGGCCGGCCTATAACGCTCAATGCCTAGGCCCGAGTGCTCGCAGTACTCCAGACATGCAAGGCTGTCTTGGCCGGTGATTGAGATACCATGCAACAAGTAGGCGCAACAAGTGATGTGATGCATCACATGAGCTCAAGTGAAGCCGGAGCTAAGATGATCTAAATGTGGCGCCTCGCTATTAGTATTGGTTCCAGTGCTTATTGGATATTATGCACACGCAATAATAAATACTCTTGAGTCTTGGTTCAATACTTACCAGTTGTCAGTTCAATTGCATTTACTGATACGAGTTCCGTGATTCAAGTGTTGGCATATCTTTGACAATCAAGCTAAATTTCAAAATAACAAGTTATTCAGATTTTTGTCTTGATACTTTTCTTACAGATGATCTCTTTTTTTGGAAGCAAGATGCATTTTGAACATTTTACGTTCTCTCTACTACTATTCCAATGTCTTTGCCTCTAACCCGGCCGCTCTTCTATGGCTTTCATTAGTTATGATTTTTTGCTGAATTGTATTTCTTTTTGTTTTCAAAATTATTGTAATTCATTTAATAAGAGTGTAAATTACACTAGATGGTGTCAAATTAGGATCATGTACTGATTGTATTCTTGGATCGAATTAGTTCAGTAATTAACAGCGAAGAGAAGTGAAAGTTCTCTTGTAAAGACACACGTTTTACAAGATACATACAGCAAGTAGAACAACATACCATTTATATTGCGAGCACATAAAGGTAATATTTCCAGTATTCACAATTACCATTCTTCACAATAATTGTCAGATCTGTGATGTATACGTGAAGCATATCAGGGTCAACTCTTCACCGAACTAAGAAGAATCGCTATAACTTATCAGTTCCGTCTTATCGGTCTCATTTAACATAGATACATCAATAAGGTCGTAATTATAGTATTTTATGACCTTTATCAAGCCCCCCCCCCCTTGTTTACGACTGATTTGACCCGTAACACTCAATTTGTAACATCAATAGCACTGACGACAGACAAGCGTCAAGCTGGTTAGAACCAGATCGTACGTGGCTCACTAAATTCGTTAACATAACATTGCATTTCATTGCTAATATTTCAAAGATACTTTATTGAAAAAATACGCCACCAAATAAATACTTGTTGCCAATTTCGTAGAGCGGTTTCTTCGCCGTCATTGTCGACGAATTATACGCCCAACTATATTCGTTGAAAGGGGTTGTTAGCGGACGGACAGACACAGCGCCACAGCCAGTCTCTCCACAGACCAAAGGCAACACCAAAAACATTGAGCATAGTTTTCAAAACAGTGAATACAAAACAGATCCATGGACTATTGTTTTCATTGTGTAGGGGAACTTACGTTAAAAGTAGCTTTAATCTTGAACACGTAACCGACATTGTTCTTTTTGTGTGAGTTCGTTCGTTCTTTTAATTCTTTATTGTCCCTTGACTCCTTCAGGTCTACTTGACAGGCATAAAGGTTTCTAAACACTTTCAAGAAGGGTATTAAAAAGCCGGCGCTTCCAAACATTGGTAACAAGTTTAAATGCTTGCATATCGTGTTGTATACGCAATGATTATTGAGTTTATGAGGTGAACATAAGACAAAAGTCTGCATGACCGTCAGTAAGAAGTTGCCCTGCAGCGCATAGCGGAGATAAATGTGCATCATACGGCTCTCTTCTCCCCTAAATGATAATTAAGTACTCAACTCTTTTTTTGATTAAATCTGTTGATAGTTTCTCATAATGTTCCGACGTTGACATTTGATTAATGAGTTTAGATTGTTGTCGGACATTAATGAACAACTTAATTTACAAACTGTGTTGAAGTATAACATACCTTGTGTTTCACATGCACTGGCTTTTAACTGTTATAAGATAACCAAGGGACGGAAATATGTTCCCTGAATACCACTGAAATATGCGCGTTTACAAGAAACTACTCTCTAATATTAATTGTTTGCCCGAATATTCCACAAATCAACACTTTTCCATGATTATGCATTACCAGTTTTGTTTGGAGTTTCCATATTATGTTTCAATAAAAAAAATTCCCAATACTTGGTGGCGACTATGGTGATATTATAAATTTTCACGATTTTTTTTTGTGTATTTATAGTACAAAACAATAAATACGTAGCGAGTTAATCAAATTATCTGTAACATGTTTTCAAAATACACACGAAATATGAAACAGGTTATATTTTAACACAGGACTTTTTCATAACGTCAGTTTAATAACGGATACGAGGAACAGATTTGATGATATGGCTGCAACCGTCTTAAACTTTGATATTTCAATCTTAGTTCAAATCAGGCACAATTTTACCCAAAAGCAATAAATTTTGCATAATTTCTGAATATTATGTGTAGACCAATTGATAATATCTCGCCCCGCACCATATTTTAATTTTTAAACTTGCTTTCTTTAAAGATACGACCATCTGTGATACGACCGATCAATTTGAAGTTCTCTGGTTATCACTCTTGTGTGCTCTTTGGGTCAGTCAGCAAGAACTGCATGCTCGGCAATATCTTGTCTGCTGGCTCCACTAACCACAAGACCATGGTACTATACTAGCCAAGCAGAATCAGACCAAACCCTTCATCTGTTTCATCACCACATCAAACCAAGTGCGTTGATACAACTCACAGATAACATGTGTTTATTACCTGCAAGCTCTCGGATTGTTCGATTTCAAAACGCTTTGACAGATAATAAAGTGGTTTTCAAATAGTTACATTAAAGATTGCTCCATGATTTATCTATCTTCTCTTTCTGTTATTCTTATTTTATTACTATCGACGCACTAAAGAAACGGTTCGTGTCAATAATTTATGCCTAGATGATAACTATAGGAAACAAATTAAAAAACTAGAAATCCAACATGGCGTTGCGGTATATCTTACAATGAGTATTTATAAAGTGAGTTATGATCCGTGGCTAGTTATTATAATTATAAGGTCTGGTGTCACGTGTGCGTACACGTGCGTGTGAGGGCCGGATATTAATGGTGAGCTTTTAGCATTTCCGGTATAAGTTATTGTTTATCGTATAACTACCTCGCAGATTTGTTACGTGTTCAGAGACAATGGTCATTGGTATATTGCATATCTGTTCTCAGGGGCCTTCGTGGGGCTTACTGCTATATGCACTAGGGCCTTATATGGGCCGCACTAGGGCCTTATGGGTGGTTCACTATATACTCTGGCACACGAGCATAAGGGAATATTGGCAAATAATGAAACCAATAACATTTAACAGAATAAAACTAATTTTTTTGTGGTTATAACGCAATGGTAAATTCTCAAAATAATTTAAATTGTAGCTAAAGCTAAAGGCTACTTATTTTGGGTCAACCGTAGCATCGTAATTTTTATAGTGTTCTATATCTATATTCCTTGTGACATACCAGAATCGATAAGGAAGTTATCCCCAAGGAGTAAACTTCGTTATCGACTCTAGATGTTGATACACACCTTGTAGGACTCGATATTTATGATTGTAATATCGGCAGTACTAGAACCTCAAGACATGAGGGCCCACCCAAGGCGCGGAGCAAGGTAGGAACTCATCTAGTTTCATAATATTATGTGTATCACTAAACATGCGTAGTGGGTTGTGCGTGCGTGAGCGTGGGACCTTCATAATCACGCGTGCTGATTGCCGGCAGGTGTATCCATAAGATGACAACACGTGCGAACCGTGTACAACATTCATCATCAAGGATATTGAGTGCAAGATATGGGCACCTGTTGCATGGATAGTAATAGTGTATACAGTGTTCTACAGTGTCTATATACTAAGTGTAGAATATGACGAGACGTTTGATGAGCCCAAACCCGCGGGGCAATTAGCAGTTTTTGTTTCTTTGGTGAACGAGAATCGTAACTGAAGTGATTACTTCCTCTCAGTCGCCATGTTACACATGTATGGGGCTCGACGACACATTTATGTAACGTTACTTTAAAGTGTAAAAGATTCCGTAGTTATTTGTAGACATACTGTCCGGCAGTAGAAACACACGCACACTAAACACAACAAAGTGCGTAAGTTTTCGACAGCTCCGCTCGCTTCCTCAGACGCGACAACACAGCAGTGTGGGTAAGAGAGTAGAGCTCTTGAAGTGCGTAAGTTTTCGGCAGCTCCGCTCTCTTCCTCAGACGCGAGAACACTGTGGGGAAGAGAGTAGCGCTCTTGAAGTGCGTAAGTTTCCGGCAGCTCCGCTCGCTTCCTCAGACGCGAGAACACAGCAGTGTGGGGAAGAGAGTAGCGCCGTAGCGCTCTTGAAAATGTATAACCACTTAGGAAAGTGTTTTCATGTCATGACCGTGGTTGCTTCGTGTGGTGTTTTATTTAAATACCCTCCCGGTCTGAGCTCATCTCATGGTAGTACCAATTATAACACAACAGAAAATAATTTAATATAATTTCACTCGCTTGTATGAATATGTGTGTGTAAGTCTACCACCCTGGCAACCTGACGTTTCGAGACCTGATTTACTATCTCATTACAGCCTCACCGACGTTTCAACACTTCCAGTATCTATCATTGAATTTATAACCTCTGTCTTTTGTGTTAGTCTAGGCCTCGTTTTCCCGTTATGAATAACTACGCCTTTGAAATTATTACTCTTTGGAAATTATTGTTTGTTTTTGACAGCCTAACTAGTGGGTCCCACCACTACTACCGCAAGCGAGGAATCAATGTGGCTTCATGGCCTATAGACTCATATATTGGTGAGGGCTCCACCACGCATGTTAAAACTATATGTTGTAGTTTTCTTGTGTTTACGTGGGAGGAATCCTATAGTTCAACTAGTCTTTCAGTGACCGACTCGTCTTCAATTTCAATTTATTTCATAATACATGTATGGACATCGTCAATATAAAAGATATCTTAAAACTAATGGTATACAACAAAACAAAGACATCTACATGACATAAAAGGTATTTTAAACAGCTAATAATTAACGTTTATAGTACGCAACATAATTTTATTCAATGGGTTTGGCAGTGGTAATGTAACTGTCATCCTTACGAACTGAATCCAAAAGTACCCACTTTACCTTCCACTTGTCTAGGTCCGACCATCTACTTGATACAGGTCTATTAGGAATCATTTACGATCTTAGGTTGGACACCTGTAAGTTTATAACACAGCGGGCGTGAATGCACTCTAGACTTACTTTATACGATCATGTGAAATCTGTTGAATCAGCGTGCATGCATGATACAAGTATCTGAGGTCGGCATAAGACTATAGTAGGCCTACACAAGCGGTGCCTTATTAAACCCCCTATAGCTCCTACTTCCACCAGGCTTCGCGGAAGAGTCAACGCAGCCGTCAACAAAAACAAGGCCACGACGCGACGCTTCACCGCGCTGCGTCTGTCAGCGAGCCCGGGGGAAGTCAGGCCTATGTCAGTGTCACGCACATCAACGTCGCCTTGTTCTGTGCTTAATTGTCGGAAGCTAATTGCGGCACAGAGGGAGCAATCTAGCGTGGGAACAGTTCAATAGTTAACGAACGCATCTATAAATCGATTGTTAATTGTGTGATTTATTTATTATTTCTTTTTAATTAATGATTGCAGTAATTATTGGTGAAATCTCTGCCAAATACTCCCCCCTGCCCGTCACCCCCTTCTCTTATCTCGCCATATTATATGCTATTGTTACCTATTTCGATATATTATTTTTAGGGCCGATCTTACAATCTCCTAATAGGAAGGTTATTTGTAGCAATTAAGCTATTTGGAGGATTTCAAGAGTTTTGATTGGTCGTTGCCATGGAGAAAACAAGCTAAGTATAGCTATTGGGACATCGTAAGTCTGGACCCTACACTGATTGTTTCATGAAAAGCTCCCTGCATACCCACAATGCATGTTCAAAGGTAAGACAGGGCATGGCATCCATGTATGACGCAAACATTAAACAAATATGTGAGATACAGCTATCTTACTCAAGAAAACCGAAATATGCTTATTCAAAAACTAATTTTTACTCTTAAACGAGTTCATTTTCACGGACCTCTAAATGTAAACGTTTACATTAGTTTTGTTTTTGTTTATCGTGTTCTTGTCTTTAAAGAGTGTTTACAATACCATATTTATTTTAATATGACTTCTATGTTCGTGTTTGATAAGAATTCTCAACGTTCTAACTGGCCCAGTTAGTCAGCCGTGTATATTTTACTATGTCTTCGTGACAGGAGATTTGTTTGTATCTTTCCCTGATAATTGAGTCACTGCCAAAGCAAAGACTCACCTCTCTGAGTTCTGAGGTCTTTGGCGCAAGCCTGCCTATATCTTCTCACACACACAACACATCGCAGTCTGTGAGATGTGAATAGTCTAGTTTGCTGTTCTTGTGTTGTGCTTGATTTATGCCCGCAATCATCGCTGGGACACCCACACCCACACTCGACAGAGATCGTAATGGTTCGTGAGATTACGGCCGTTATCGTATAGTAGTTTTTCTGACGTGAAACTCGCGAAAGCCGAGCTTTGTTCTAAAAATTAATGAATCTCTGAAAAAAGTTTTATCAAACACAATGTCTATTATGAATAAGTCGTAAATAGTATTTTAATTTTTTATATGTCGAGGGGTTATCGTGCAAATTTTTTTTTTTTTGTTGAAGCGACGAAGCAGTTGATGGCCTTGACAGTAATAATACGGTTAGGTTTACGGCTGTATATTTTATTTAAATTGGCTTCACGAACTTGAAATTTTGCGAAAATACACTGAAATATACATGCACGTCAGTTAAAGGGAAATAACTGTTAAAATCGTTTTGACGCGTTTGCTTATTAAATATAGCCTATTATTTATTACTGGAAAACAAATCCAGTAACAGAGGTTCGTGTGTGTATAATACTTCATCATATGTCAACTCCTCATATGATTGGCGGATATCTGTGTAAGTGTAAGTCCAATTTTCGAAGGAATCCAGCTGCATGGCATTTTTTTTATGTATGCCCCTAATGTAAGTTGTGGGGATGAGGGGGGGGGGGAATGTCCTAGGTCTGTTAGTAGGACTCAATCCCAGCATTCGCCTTATTTATAATTGGGGAGACTCTGGAATAAACCCTTCAACCGCATAGTCGGTAGCTGGAGTCGAACGTGCGACCTCTCGAAGTAGAGTCACGCGTGTTAGTCGGTAGCTGGAGTCGAACGTGCGACCTCTCGAAGTAGAGTCACGCGTGTTAGTCGGTAGCTGGAATCGAACGTGCGACCTCTCGAAGTAGAGTCACGCGTGTTAGTCGGTAGCTGGAATCGAACGTGCGACCTCTCGAAGTAGAGTCACGCGAGTTAGTCGGTAGCTGGAATCGAACGTGCGACCTCTCGAAGTAGAGTCACGCGTGTTAGTCGGTAGCTGGAATCGAACGTGCGACCTCTCGAAGTAGAGTCACGCGTGTTAGTCGGTAGCTGGAATCGAACGTGCGACCTCTCGAAGTAGAGTCACGCGTGTTAGTCGGTAGCTGGAATCGAACGTGCGACCTCTCGAAGTAGAGTCACGCGTGTTAGTCGGTAGCTGGAGTCGAACGTGCGACCTCTCGAAGTAGTCACGCGTGTTAGTCGGTAGCTGGAGTCGAACGTGCGACCTCTCGAAGTAGTCACGCGTGTGACCGCTGAGCCGCCTCTTTCGGAATCTTCAAATATAATTAATTGCATGAAATGGGCCCTTATGTAGGATGTTCATCGTGTCTATTGAATAATGAGTTTACCTTATACGAGCAACAAGTGTCAGATCACAATCACAGCAGGTAGTTTTACAAGATACCAACTTATAAATATTAAACAACAAACTATAGTGTAGGCGGAAGCATGTTTAGCAATTTGTTGTAAATTATTAGGCAACTGCCACTTATTTGTAACTGATATTGAGCAGATATTGTATGGCTGGACTGAAACAAATAACTGTTTGTTAGTTTGCATTTTTAGAACAGAACTATTCCAACGGATGACGTCACCTGTTTTATGTCAATGCTTGACCATTATTGTGTCGACGTGTGGTCGTAAAAGTCGTCAATGATGTCTGGCGTGGACAGACACGATAAACCACAGTTTGCAGATTCGATGTCACTCAATAGTCAACGTAGGTTGGGTGGAAGGTTTCATTTCTATCCTAGGAAAGATTTTCATTCATAAAAATTTAGGAGCAAATTCAACACATCGTTTTGATGGGAAAACATGGCATTTGACGATGGTTAATTCTCACACTAATCACATCCAAATTTACAACTTATGGGTTTGACGTGTATTTCCCTTACAAGAGTATATGGATTCATAAAATGTGTTTTATAAATTTGATTAAATGTATAGAATCAAACACGGTGATTGATTTAAAACGTCTCTGCGCCATTTCCAATTTTCTACTTTGTCCTCTCATTCTTACATAATATCCAGTAGGCCTACAATTAACGCATGTGAATAAATGTCACAACAATACAATGCAATACTTTAGTTAATTCATAATATAATAATAAACGGATATTTCTGCATTTATAATTGTAATTTTAGCGGTGGCGGCCCAGGAACCGACATATCTACTCTGGTTGATAACAGAATGACATAATGAATGACAATGGGGATGACAATTGCCTGGTTATTGGGCGGCACGTGTAATTTACGGGTTCTGGGGATCCCCCCCCCCCCCCCCGGCCACACATCCCCTTTCCATCGACGAAAACCTCCACAAAGGTTAATGTTCGGGACCACATATCGTAATCAAATAATTAAAAAAAAAAAAGATAAAATTCTAAATTCTTGTAATCGTCCAAATAACACCTGGTTTATCGATGGCGGTGCCCTCGCCACACTTAGTATCTCGTGATTGTTCTCGTGTTTACTTAGTAGGTGGATTCCGAGCACATTTGGCGGCATCGGAGTCGCAATCGTAATTGGGAAATCTTGAAAGAGTTTACTTAACAAAATCGTTGTCACAATCGGTGGATTGTGTTCATAAACATATTTCTAGGAGTGCGAGATTACAGTTCCGAATACAATTCAGTTCCCGATGTCTACAATAGGGAAGGCTCATAAAAAATAAATATTCCTCAAAGTACCTAAAAACAGAAGGCCATTATCAAAAAGTACGGGCTATATAATTTTTATATCTGAGAAGTGTATATTTCCAATTCTATTAGCTTTTAAAGTTTGAAATTTGGAACTTACCGCTCCGTAATTGAAAAACGGCTCGTGACATCATAACTCTTGTCAACAACTGCCTCCTTGAAGTATTCTTAATAATATCAAAGATATTAAGTTGGAAATTTTACAATATCTAGGATGCAGTGACTTTACAACAATGTCTTTTATACGGCTGTTTTCTTCAGAAAATACATTTTGATACAGTATTTACCAAAACGTGTTTAAAATAATGCAATTATTTAACATATTGTTGTAAATTAATGTTGAGCAGTGTTCATTTACTAACTAGAAATAAACGTTGATTCAGTTAAAGTCTTATGAGAGCAATAATCTACTAAATTATGGGATTTCAGTACTATTTGTATGATATAAAATGATTGTTTCCAGAGTTATGACGTCAGAACCTTATAATCACGAGCAAGATGGCGCAGGTCCGTTTCTGAGCGTGTTTTGACAGCAATATCTTTGACTTGCTGTTAAAGCGATGTTAATGCACCTTCCGAGCCGAAACCAATTAGTTCCCGTTTATTTTAACTTGAGGTAACCAGTAAGCAAATAAAAAAAATGTGTGAGCCTTCCCTATTGTGTAACATTTGTGCTAACATTTCCGTGAGTCTGTTTGGGTAAATGAGATAAAGGCATTTATAGCTAACAACCAAAAGTGATACATTATATAGTTGATATTCTTCGAAATGAAATATTTTTGTATTGATACAGTCGATCGTAATCAAGTAAAATAATGTTTGAAATCACGCTCAACTTCTCTATTCCATTAGGCGTGCATTGATCGTGTAGCACAAACTGAGTGGAAAGTCTTTTATAGCGCAAACCCCCAGATTAGGCTACTCTACTTGGCCGTGAATGAACGACTCTGTTCGAGAGCTGCTGAGCAAGCATGTTACGGTTCGCGCGAAACAACGGCCCCAGTCATTTGATTAGCTAGTCTGAGGAATTCACTGCAACCTTGGCAAAACATGACCATAATAAGGAGGAATATAAAGCATGACTATACAAGCGGGATTTACGATGGTGTAAAAAGCGAAAATAAAAATATTTGGTGATGTATTTATATGTTTATTGTTATTTTTACGACAGCAACTTAGCGAAATGCTGCTTATAATAATATTAGGTTCTTATAAGGATATGGGTATGAACTCGTGTCTCAGTACAAAAGGGAGAAAGATTTACACGACTACCAACCAACGATCTAGCCCAAGATAGGCTATGACACCCGACCGTCTGACCACCAGTGGCAGTGGCACAGTTTTCATTCTCCGTGCAGGTAAAATGGTACGAAAATTGAGGTTTACCTGTATGCTTGATATTTCCTAATATTGTATTTTGGTACTAGTGATTCTTCAAGTTATTCATTGCAAGAACAACGTATTTTTTGCCATGATTGCTGCCCATCATAAATGGCTGTACTGGTTTACTATTTTGTAGTCTGTTGCCGTTCTGGCGTAGTGGGTGGCCGTGGTCGATTATCATGCACATTACTTCTAGGTGATGTGGCTTCTCCGGCTGCTGGTTCGAGTCCCGATGGGAATAGATTTCTTAACATTCTTCTTCCTACTCTGCCCGAACAAGTGTGCTTCCTCAACGCGTCTCATGTAATATTACTTACATGGTCGAATTGAGCTAGAATACCATGCAAGTGTCTCGAGAAAACAAGCTCTTCCTAATTCAATTCCAATGGCGGCCCCGTCTTTTGATACCGGTGATTTCTACGTTGTTTTACAGTTTAATGACTCTAGTTCGGTTATGTTAATAAGTGTGGCGTAAACAAGACCCGCGTTGCAGCAGCTCACTGTGCGTAAGATAGTGATCGAGTTCCTCGGGCTGATGGGTAATGTGATACGATGGGATTGGTGGAATGTCAAGAGTCGATGGCTCTTGTTATGTTCTACTGTTATCCCAGCTCGTCTTGTCTCGGGTACATATCGAGACGCTAAAACTGGCCGTAAGCATTTCATTAGTGGCATCGTATATTGTTGAATTAAAATACCTTTCTGAAATTATGGGGGGGGGGGGGGGGAGATAATATTTTTATTCTATGCATTATGTTAATAATGGTTAAATTCTTGTCAGTTACAGGGATTGAACTGTCCTTTTTCGTCAATAAAAATAAAAATTCCAAGTGTCTAGATCTTGATAGTCCATTTCTGCCCACCATCATTACAAAATGTTGATTGAAATGTAGTTTTCGGTTTTCCGTAGAGTCGCCGAAGTGTATAAAATTGTTGTGTGTTGGGACTTCTATCGACACTCAAATATGTACGAGTAGCACAATGATGATCCTGTGATAGGGACAGTTATTAGGAGCGCATGCGTGGGCAAACAAACCACGTCATCATTGTTGTCCGCACCTTCGCGTATGTGGCAGCGCCACAATCGCACTACACAGTCTAAGGGCTTTGAACTGAACTGAACGATTCTACTACACATTCTAAGGGCTTTGAAATGAACTGAACGATTAGTAATGAAATGTGTCTGTTTGAGAAAAAACAGGGAACCTCCCACAGCGACAATGTTTGTCTACCCTCCTGCTGTTAGTGTTGAGAGCGGCGAGCGATCTGTGTACTAAGTGCCTAGGCCTAGGCCGCATACCTACTCTCTGTACATATATTTCACGGCTTCCTAGGTGGTTTGGCGTGAGACATCAGTAACTTACAATATCAGGCGATGCGTTTGGGATGCTGGACGTAATGTAAACATATGTTTATTTCTTGGCTTTACGTTTTACTATTATATCGTTTGAACTAACGAGCCAGATTTTGTATTTACTTTCTTCCAAGCCGGTCTGCACTGATTATAATATTTTACATGTGTATCACAGTCTGTAGCTCTTACAGAACCGCCTAGTGCAGAGCAAGGTCTACTGGATTTACTCCTAGCGGAGTAATTGCGAAGCGCTGCGCGCGCGCTACAAGCGATCTAGTGGACCTTGGTGCAGCTCCTCACTTTTTGATGCTTTGTATGCGCGTTTTGTTTCGGTTATCGTTTTATCAAATACCTAACAATAACTTAGTAAGGTATTTGGTTTTATTGTGTCAATTATTTCGCTATGCCTCATAATACCACTTGAGTCGCCTGTAATTCCCAATCAAGAATATGAGTTCAAATTCAACATTTTAAAAGTAATGGGTTCTGTGCTTAAAATTTCCAACATCTCCATCTCCATTTCATAAATCTCCATTATTTAAAAAAAGCAAACCGATTTGTTGAAATATAGAAGTTATATTTTAATCACTATATTGACACATGACGGGTGTTCATTCCGTATTATGATGTGCTATATTTATTTCCATTCGATGTTTTAATTAATTTTAAAATGCATTAGGATAATGACTGCATAAGGAAAGCCTTCAGTCAGTATTTGCTCAGGGTGGGAATGGATCCAGCAACCTTCTGTGTCGTTTGCTCTACTGATATGTTTATACAATCCTCTCAAATCTAATAAGCTAGTCAGGAATACCTAACTAACCGAGATTGAAATACAATAGCAGCAGCAGTGTTTGACGTTATTTCCTTCACCTCTACCACGAACACCGCTTTGTCACATCTTAAACCCAGCTTAACCTGTCATCATTTCCCAGCTCCCTATTCCAGCCTTTATAAGCTTTTTATCGCAGCTCTTTAAAGAAACATTCTGTTTTCTACTTAACGAGCTATGAAATACCTACAAGATTTATGTTGATTACCAGTCCGGACCCGGAAATAGCTTGACAATATCATTCTACGCGGGACCGGAATGACACAATCGACCACACGACGCCATAAAGACACTGGATACCTTTTATAGCTGATATTTTGAACGGAGCGTTAATAACCAAGTTGATTCTTAACAAGGACGCCGTATTTTAATGAGGCTTTAAAACTACTCGATCTGTTTCACGAAACATGACTGTTCAATCAACTGATTCAATGTGGCCGTCCTATGCGAAATGGATCGACCACTCACTATAATTTGATTATAATATTTATGTTCTAAATACAAAATCACAAACACAATTTATGTTATATATTATTGCAAATATTGCGATTTGTGTGATTGCCCGCTAAATATTTATAATCCGGGACTAACTTGTTTTCTCCGTGGAAACCACGCTCCTGATTGGTGGTTGCCATAAGTTAGTCCCGCCGTACTACTATTTAGCGGGCCCTAACAATACCGCGCCTTATTTATTTGCATTCATTTTACACACGGGAACAATACTTGTTGCGGGCTAATGTCGTGAGTAAAGAAGACAGTCTTGTAAATGTGCTTTATGAGTATGATACGATACCGTACGATAGTCGTGCCCGGAGCAGCCCTGAGTGGGGTCCTTGACAGCCACACAGATACCCACGGTTATGATGATTCTTGCCGCTTCCGAAGCCAATTGACCAAAAGATGGGGCAACTTTCTCCAAATTACTATCTTTATCCCTAATTCGTGTTCCCGCCCCTTCAATCTGGACCTCCCGCTCTTCCAGCCGGTGTTTACGTGGCCGTAAATACTTGCGTTATTAATTTCAGCAACGGGTAATGCGTGATGAGGTCATCTCATGTTTTGTCCATGGCCTCATCGTAAATTTGTAACAAGGTATAATAATATGGTTATTGGTTAGTTGCTATTAGGGAGTAGGCCTATTCACGTGACGTCAGAACGGCCATAATGGAGGGACAAACGGGTGTTTATCTTTGAGCTGTCAATAGAAGACGAATATATGCTTACCACGAAATATGAGAGTATGTATGAATCCACCGAGTTGAACGTAAAACTAAACGTGTAATATGGGCATTAGCGTGTAGAATTTACCATAATCGTTGTCCAGCGCTTGAGCTTCTAACCTGTGCTTTACTTTCTTCGCTCTGGTCATCCCGGCCGGCAAGCGCTGCATTGTCCCATACTGTCTTGCCTGGCGTTACGAGCGGCTGTGTATTGAAACATGCTCGAAATACTCGAGATTAGAGAGATAGACCGTAAACTTCCTCGTCAGATAGCATATATACATTCCATCTATAGCATTTAAACGAATCTACGAACTGACTTTTTTAATGAACATAAATATAAATTTGCTGAGTTTTGTGTTTTTTTTTTTTTTTGTTTTTTTTTCTAAGTATATTTACAAATATATATTTGCATTTACGAACCATAATAAATTAACCAAATAATTAATTCTAGGGTTAGAATGGCAATTTGCACTTTGTAGCAACAATAATCGAAAATAAACACCATAGAGTGTAAATTTTATTTTATTTTTTTTAATTTATTTTACTTTCATTTGTTAACCTCTTTAAAATAGTACATTGAACTAGAGCCTAATTTTTCTAGATGTTTCCCTAGCATGGGAAACTTTAAATAACAATTTACTTCCTCCTCGTATAAAATTATAATTATAGGGCTTACAATAATTAAGATGCTGGCAATACTTGTTGCCTCTGGGGTTTTTCCTGCGTTCAATGCAGAAGGTCCAGGGTTCGATTCCCGGTTCGGGCTGGGGTTTTCTAACTTCTGGAGCATTGCACAGTCGATCTTCGTTTCATATCTGTTTCCTATTGTATTGTAACGAGATTGATGGTAAATAAAAGTGATTTGATTTTCGTGTATCCTACTGGCACACATGTAATACAGGCTTTAGATGAGAACACGTGTTGTGTGTTCTAGCCCAAGGCGAAGTAGGCGCCAAACACTGCCACCAACTCCTCGTTGCTGTTGCTCTCTGTAATGATAATTAATGGCCATGATTTGTTTCTATTTCAGGCTGCAAGTGTCATCCCGTGGGCGCCCTCAACAGCACGTGCGATATTGTGACTGGTCAGTGTCCGTGCAGGCCGCACGCCACTGGCATCTCCTGCGACACCTGTCAGGTATGATTGGCGTCAGGCTGGATATTTATAAAAATGTTCCCAACTGAGGAGCTATTGTCGTAAAAAAGTATACTTGTTGCCAAATTCGTGGAGTGCCGGCTTTTTCTTTCTTGTTTCTATCCTTCTTTAAAGTGCTAAGAAATCTTTATACCTGTCATATGTAGTCTGGTTGGCCCGTCGGGAATAAAGGTACTGTTGACAATTAGCAGGTGTTTCTACTACCTGTAACCTACAATGAAAACGTTAGTCATGTTTTTTGTTTAGTGTTTTGAATAGTACGGTCAATGTTTTTGTTGTTGCTTTCGGTCTGCGGGAGAGACTGGCTATGACGCTGTCCGAACAAGTATACAAGTTGAAGATAGCCTATATTTATCGAGATTACAAGATAAGTAGGGTTATGTTGATGTTGGTTGTTGATGGTTATGTTGATGAGCTTATCAAACTGTGTCTAGGCCTACAATAGTTCCTATGCACATTGCAGGTTGGCTACTGGGGCCTGGCAGAAAACGGAGTCGGCTGTCAGCCATGCAAGTGTGACTCTATTGGTTCGGCCAGCGGAACGTGCGAACCCAAGACCGGCCAGTGTCCATGTAGGTCCGGGATCACCGGCTCCAGCTGTGACAAGTGTCTGCCAGGGCACTACGGCTTCTCTTCTCAGGGTTGTTTTGGTAGGTGCACTGTGCTATTCGCCAGGATGTATATTCAACGATTTGTAAATGTAAATGTCACCAAGATATTCTTATAAGCGATAGTGTCAACATTTGCTGCAGATTTATTCTGTTTTATTTCTTAGTTGGAATTGTCACAGATAGCCTACCTAGGAGGTTTACTTCAGCAGGTTGTGAATTTAGCAGGCCAACACAGCATTGTGAACCCCCCGTTAGAGACTTTGTTTTTCTCTGGAAACTTTGCCAATGGTGCGTCTTTTCTTTTTTTGCCTATATCTTCATTCAGGGCGAGAAAAGTTTTATGGTTGTTATATATTTACTCCGACTTGAATAGTTCACGTCTCTTATTCATATCATACTTATCTTATTCTATTCTATTCATACAGCCATTGTTCCCGTATTGACAGGGGACATGTCTGCATCTGGGTGCAAAGTAGTATTGACCTGTTGCAGTGTGTGAGCCGTGCAACTGTGACATGTCTGCATCTGGGTGCAAAGTAGTATTGACCTGTTGCAGTGTGTGAGCCGTGCAACTGTGACATGTCTGCATCTGGGTGCACAGTAGTATTTACCTGTTGCAGTGTGTGAGCCGTGCAACTGTGACATGTCTGCATCTGGGTGCACAGTAGTATTGACCTGTTGCAGTGTGTGAGCCGTGCAACTGTGACATGTCTGCATCTGGGTGCACAGTAGTATTGACCTGTTGCAGTGTGTGAGCCGTGCAACTGTGACATGTCTGTATCTGGGTGCACAGTAGTATTGACCTGTTGCAGTGTGTGGGCCGTGCAACTGTGACATGTCTGCATCTGGGTGCATAGTAGTATTGACCTGTTGCAGTGTGTGAGCCGTGCAACTGTGACATGTCTGTATCTGGGTGCAAAGTAGTATTGACCTGTTGCAGTGTGTGAGCTGTGCAACTGTGACATGTCTGCATCTGGGTGCAAAGTAGTATTGACCTGTTGCAGTGTGTGAGCTGTGCAACTGTGACATGTCTGCATCTGGGTGAAAAGTAGTATTGACCTGTTGCAGTGTGTGAGCTGTGCAACTGTGACATGTCTGCATCTGGGTGCAAAGTAGTATTGACCTGTTGCAGTGTGTGAGCCGTGCAACTGTGACATGTCTGCATCTGGGTGCACAGTAGTATTGACCTGTTGCAGTGTGTGAGCCGTGCAACTGTGACATGTCTGCATCTGGGTGCACAGTAGTATTGACCTGTTGCAGTGTGTGAGCCGTGCAACTGTGACATGTCTGCATCTGGGTGCATAGTAGTATTGACCTGTTGCAGTGTGTGAGCCGTGCAACTGTGACATGTCTGCATCTGGGTGCACAGTAGTATTGACCTGTTGCAGTGTGTGAGCCGTGCAACTGTGACATGTCTGCATCTGGGTGCAAAGTAGTATTGACCTGTTGCAGTGTGTGAGCTGTGCAACTGTGACATGTCTGCATCTGGGTGCACAGTAGTATTTACCTGTTGCAGTGTGTGGGCCGTGCAACTGTGACATGTCTGCATCTGGGTGCACAGTAGTATTGACCTGTTGCAGTGTGTGAGCCGTGCAACTGTGACATGTCTGCATCTGGGTGCATAGTAGTATTGACCTGTTGCAGTGTGTGAGCCGTGCAACTATGACATGTCTGCATCTGGGTGCACAGTAGTATTGACCTGTTGCAGTGTGTGAGCCGTGCAACTGTGACATGTCTGCATCTGGGTGCACAGTAGTATTGACCTGTTGCAGTGTGTGAGCCGTGCAACTGTGACATGTCTGCATCTGGGTGCACAGTAGTATTGACCTGTTGCAGTGTGTGAGCCGTGCAACTGTGACATGTCTGCATCTGGGTGCACAGTATAGTATTGACCTGTTGCAGTGTGTGGGCCGTGCAACTGTGACATGTCTGCATCTGGGTGCACAGTAGTATTGACCTGTTGCAGTGTGTGAGCCGTGCAACTGTGACATGTCTGCATCTGGGTGCACAGTAATATTGACCTGTTGCAGTGTGTGAGCCGTGCAACAAGCCCGGTCACCTGTGTGATCCAGACACCGGCCGCTGCGTCTGTCCTCCGCTCACCCAGGGTCCAGCCTGCGGCCAATGTGCTCAGAACGCGTGGGGCTTCGAACCAAGCAAGGGCTGCAAGCCATGCAACTGTGATGCGTCGGCCTCTGTCAGGCGCCAGTGTGACGTCACTTCCGGTAGGTTGCACACACACACTTGTCTTGTCTATGCACAACATTAAAGAAATGAATCAACCCTTCAGCGCTTTCGTCATTTCGAGGAAAATTGTGAGAAAAGTGATAGTATATAATAACTTGTAAGCTTATAAATAAATGCCTCCTAGAGCAGTTCGATAAATTCTGTTTGAAACTTATTCAGTGCATAGGATATACAATAGTCAGTCAGGGCAGTCCAAAATATAGATTCATATTACCCTATTTTCCTCTGCACTTCGATTTCAAAGGAACAATGAGTTATTTCTCAACAATGTGAACATTAGGGATTGATCTTGAATAGTCATTGCCCATCGTTCAGTAGTAGAACATTGGTATAATATTATTATTTTGCCTGGACAATAAGTGCATGCAGCTAGTCAATCCAAGAAATGTACCTCAAGGTTCCGGTGTTTCCCTGCAATCGTTCACTGAACTATACCTCATGTTTCCATGTTACCCCCATATGTATTTCTCAGGAGTCCTACAGCATAGGATATTTATTGTTCCCAGGTCGCTGTGTATGCCGGGAGGGATACGAAGGAAGTCAGTGCGAAAGGTGTACCTCAGGGTTCCATGGTTTCCCCCACTGTAGACGTTGCGACTGTCATCTCCCTGGAACGCAGCATCAACACTGTAACGTGTCTGGTCACTGCACTTGTGACCCCTCGGGACAATGTCCATGCAAGGTGCGTACATAGAGGTTACCTGTTTGAGTTTGAGTGCCATTATTTAAAAATGATTGAATCTACTCTATTCTGACATGCCAACTTCTCAAAATAGACCCAGTAACATTTTAAATGCAAACTTATTATTGTAGCATTTTGAAGAGTGAAATCAGAAGGTAGTAAATCAAACATGTTGAATCGAAAACTCTAGGTGTTGTAGTTTCCGTTTATGATTGATGTGTTCACACAATGAAAAACTGTTTTATTGTAGGTATACTTCTAATTTGATCAACTTTTGTTTTTTGACTGGATTTTGTTCATTTCGATGTCAAAAGAATTTCTGCGTAAAATTTGAGATTGATTCCAGGTAACATAATTTCTTTCTACGTTGATGCTACTATTAATTACTTCCAGGCGAACGCTGCTGGCAAGAAATGCAACGCGTGCAAGGACGGAACGTTTGGCCTGACCGCTGAGAACGAGGACGGATGCACCCGATGCTTCTGTTTCGGGCGCACCTCCCACTGCACCCAGGCCGGGCTCACCTGGGGACAGATTGCAGCAGCGCAGGCTCGATCCGTCACCGTCGAGTACAACCAGTCCGGGCGATCGAACCGGCCGCAGGAGGTGCTTTACATAAACGTGAGTGTCTAGAAGGGCGATTGATTGTGTCTTTATTTCAGAACACAAATGCATTACATACATCAAAGAGACCTGGCAGGTGGCTCGCAGAGGTGACTGTTACATAGAAGTTGTTGCGAAAAGTGACAATCGTGATATAAAGAAAATTATTTTAATAAACAAGATTTTTAAAATATTATATGAATCCTAGTGAAATGAATGCTTTAATACCAATTTTATGATAGCTTGCATATGATAAGAAGTAATTGAATAATAATAATAATATCAATGTTTGGTGCTTAGGTAGAGAGAACCTAACAGCTTACCGTGTATACATACTTGTCACCAGACTGGAGACGAGACTATTGACGGCGTTGACACCCACCTGAATGTCAGCAACCAGCTGCGCTTGATTCTTATGTACACATACAGTTAATATAGTCGTCACACGTACTTGTCACCAGACTGGAGACGAGACTATTGACGGCGTTGACACCCACCTGAATGTCAGCAACCAGCTGCGCTTGATACCGGGCGTACTTGGGAACGTCCAGCTTGGAGTGACGGGTCTGTTTGATGCACCCATCTATTGGCAGCTGCCCAAGCAGTTCCTGGGAGACAGGGTGAGGACACACAACTAGCATTACCTACTAAACATTTAACTCATTTTGATTTTTTTTAACTTCTTGTAACCTAGATGCCATTATGAAATATTTAATACAAAAATTTAATTTTGTATTTATTTATATATTTAATTTTGTATTTAGGCTAGATATATTTTTTCATTTATTTATTTATTTACTTATTTATTCATTTATAGAGCTATAGTATGTTTATTAGAGTTTTAGTGCCCTCAAACTCACACTGATTCCAACCTTGCATGGAATACTGATAAAATGTTGTTGGCAAATGAAAAATTTCGGATCATCCAAAATGTTGATTATCCGAGACCTTGTTGAATCCAATTAGCATGAATAATCGAGGTCTTAAATTGCTCTGTCCTGCACCAGATACCTGATTGCTTTCGAGTGGAATGTCACACATGTCTCTAGATGCAGAGCAACCAGTATTTATTTAGTCTAGATCGAGTTCCTCAGGTGCCGTTTCTTACTATAGCATTGATGGAACTTTGTTGTTGTGGGGTTTTCAGGTTGTGTCGTACGGCGGCTTCTTGAAGATAGTTACAGAGACAAAAGGAGGTTCTACCATCATTCCCAGAGCCGTGCTCGCCTCTCACCCTTTGATTCAATTGCAAAGTAAGTACATTGCAGACTATCAAACTTCATTGATTCATTTTGGACTCTACCTTATTTGCCCCATTGCAAGTTGACACCAAATGCAAGCCAAATAATGATAAATAAAAGTATGGTATAAGTACATATAGGCCTACATGAATTCCATTGATTTATTATTTAATTATGTGAACAAGGACTGGGCTATGACATACCATAAAATTATCATTGTCATCAATTTTGAAAAATGGGAACCATTTGGAACGAGCAGTCGAGCCTCGCGAGACAACATCATGTGAGGCTGAGAATTAGTTGGTGAAACAACGACAAGAAAAATAAGATCGACAAGGATATGGCTAAACTTATGCTTTGCCGGCTTTTTAATTTTTCAATATTTCAATATGAATATTTAATAATATTTTTTTAATATAGGCTATACAAAAAATATTTTAACAATATGTTGGAAATGTGTCATTGAAATTGTATTAAAATATTGATTGTTATGTAAGCTTGAATCTAGTGTCCCCCTTGTTTGCAGGTCATGATGGGCGCCTGCTACTGGAGCACTACCCCCTTCGCCCCCCCTCCACCCCCGGGCGTCATGAGGTCAGGCTGCACGAGTCACTGTGGCACGTCGCTGGGGGGTCAACGGTCACCCGGGAGTCACTGATGGTCGCTCTACAGAACGTGCAGCAGATCCTCGTAAGAGCCACAATAGCTGCAGACTTCAACAAGATCATGTAAGTGACACCTATAAGCAGACACTCATTTCATTTGATTTAAACTCCTTAAATGTACTTTCTATAAGAATTTTAATGATATATTAAACGTTCAGTTCAAGTATAAAATCCATCCGTAATTAGCATTTTTTAGTCATATCTCAAGAAATCCCACACAACATTAAAAAAAGTGACAAATATGCGCAATTTGGAGGCGCGGTGGATTTATTTGGCTTCCGTGAAGTCTCCTACTTGAATAAGATGTGTTAACATTAGCTAGGCCTACGTGTTGGACTGAGCCCAGTACTGTACCAAAATCTCGGTCAAAGCAGCTTCCGAGTTTACGTTTAGGCCTACATGACAAGTTCTGAAGTGGAAATAAACTATATTTATTTATTTTTTTATTTATTTATTTATTTATTTATTTATTTATTTATTTATTTATTTATTTATTTATTTATTTATTTATTTATTTATTTATTTATTCATTTATTTATTTATTTATTTATTTATTTATTTATTTATTTATTTATTTATTTATTTATTTATTTATTTATTTATTTATTTATTTATTTATTTATTTATTTATTTATTTATTTATTTATTTATTTATTTATTTATTTATTTATTTATTTGTTTATTTATTTATTTATTTACTTATTTATTTACGTAAATGTGTTTACTTACAGCCTGCGTAGCGCAACATTAGACACAGCTGTCCTGGCCCCCGGGCTCCCGTCCCATCTGGCGCGGGGGGTGGAAGTGTGCGACTGTCCCCTCCAGTACAACTCTACGTCCTGTCAAGACCCGAGCATCGGCTTCACGCGATACCACCACAACAACTCCATCACGTCAACCATCGTCATTCAGCTGGTCGGCGACGCTGTTCCCTGTCAGTGCAACAAGCGAGCCAGCGTCTGCCACATAGAGACGGGACACTGCGTGGTGAGTGGGAACACTACTTGAACAGCCTCAATAAAACCCCACACAAGCAGTAATCACGGTCATAAACATAGAACACACGTACCAAAACGTGTACATTTTATAAAACTCAGCTCTCTTCTTCAGTTTTTTTTTTATATATATAATTTGTAAATAAAGAAAGAAATTAATTCATATTTAGCGAGTGTACCCACTCAGTGACATAACTAATTTTCAGTGGGGGCTCTGTTTAGGCTCGGAACACTGCTTCGAGCGAGCGTTAACCAAAGATTTATATTTTTAAATACAGTATGAAATATGGGAACCAGTGGTTGTATAGTGCGAACACTCGCGGACAATTGCGCCAGAATCAACAAGGCTGATTCAGAGCAACTTTGAATGTATTAAGTGCTATAGGTTTGTGACTGTGGTTACTGTTCGTTTGGTGTTATTATCTCAGTCTAAGAGTGTTGTTCGTCATGATTGGTGTTGTATCTCTTCATGTTGTGTGGTAGAACTGTGCAGACAACACTGGTGGCGCGCACTGTGACAAGTGTGCGGAGGGTTACCATGGCGACCCAGCCCGCGGTCCGTGCCTCCCCTGCCCCTGCCCCGCGCCAGGACGCAACTTTGCACGCAGCTGTCGGGTGCCGGACGTCGGAGACCCGCACTGTCAATGCAAGGACGGGTACCGGGGCAACCGCTGTGACAGGTGATTCACTCGTCTTATGCCCTCATTGTCTCGAGAACTAAAAGAGATAGTTTTATATATTATTAGGAATAGTTATTATATTTTATTGCACTTCTGTAGGCCTACATAAAAAAATAAAAAAATACAATACAGCACAATATAGTACAGCTATTAAGGCTATTGCAAGAACGGAACTAAAACAATTTAAGGTTGATGAATGAAAAAGTACTATAATATTATAGCAGATACCAGCATACTAGGGTACAAATGGAAACTATAAATACATTTCTTGCCTTCATACTAAAGTAGTCGACATCTAGTTTCATTAGCTATCAATGTAGGCCTACCTGATTCCAATCTTACCTGTTTGGAATTAACTGTTCTCGAATAGCACGTTGAACAAACAACTTGTTCTGGATTGGAGAAGATTTGAGTACCGGTAGGCTATGTTTTGAAACGCATTGAGTGGAGGTCTATGTTGATGGTTACAGATGCAGCTATGGGTGGTTTGGCCGGCCCTGGCTAGAGGGAGGCTCCTGCCAGCCCTGCCAGTGTGACCCCAACGGTATCATCAGTGATGAGTGCCATGAGGAGACGGGCCAGTGCAACTGTAAGCCCGGTATTACGGGGCGAGACTGCTCCGTCTGTGATCGCAGACACATCCTAGTCAACGTGGGATGCACTTGTGAGTCTAGCTTTCAATCATTTAATGTTGTATGAGTAGAGTATACTCTATACTGTATGTATTTGGTCATTACAATATGCCAAAGGATTTATACAAGAAGTTGCATTGTTTGTTTTGTATATTTCATGTTCCATGTACAAAATTTGGCTCATGGTTTCATTTAATTTAAGAGTTATCTATAACTAGGTTTTAGGGCTGTGCAGGTGTGCGTGTTTTAAGTCGAATGGGACCAAGTAAAATTTGACATCGAGCAAGATAGGCTATCAAACAATGCTATAACTTCTCCCTACTAAGTAAAATTATTGTTAACTCAAGATACGCACACAAAAATTCCCTATCAATCACATTATAATTCCCTGAAATAACAATGGTAATGACTGCTAAATTTGAAAGTTTCTAAGTCCTCCTCCTGATCCTGTGTGTAAATAACTTTGTCAATGTCTTGAATCTGTCTCAAGATATATTATTGCAACTATCCATTGCCTTTAAGGCTATAGGTTAAATGAATCCAGCACCACCAACATTATCCATGGTCGTAAACAAAAAACACTCTCCAAAGTGTGTAAATGTTCGAGAGCTCGACTCTCTTCTTCAGACGTGAGGACAGTGCCCAACAGCAGTGCAGTGTCCTTGCGTATGAGGAAGAGAGTGGGGGGGGGGAATGTACGCACTTTGTTGCCTGGTATTTGTTAATGACTGTGTTGTGTGTCCAGCGTGTGATGACAGCTGCACTGGGAAGCTGCTGGACGATCTAGACATGATGGGGGCCGTCTATGATGCCGGCGCTGGCCACCTCACATCTGGCTTCATCCCCTGGACACCCCTGCCTTGTTAATGACTGTGTTGTGTGTCCAGCGTGTGATGACAGCTGCACTGGGAAGCTGCTGGACGATCTAGACATGATGGGGGCCGTCTATGATGCCGGTCACATCTGGCTTCATCCCCTGGACACCCCTGCCTTGTTAATGACTGTGTTGTGTGTCCAGCGTGTGATGACAGCTGCACTGGGAAGCTGCTGGACGATCTAGACATGATGGTCTATGATGCCGGCGCTGGCCACCTCACATCTGGCTTCATCCCCTGGACACCCCTGCCTTGTTAATGACTGTGTTGTGTGTCCAGCGTGTGATGACAGCTGCACTGGGAAGCTGCTGGACGATCTAGACATGATGGTCTATGATGCCGGCGCTGGCCACCTCACATCTGGCTTCATCCCCTGGACACCCCTGCCTTGTTAATGACTGTGTTGTGTGTCCAGCGTGTGATGACAGCTGCACTGGGAAGCTGCTGGACGATCTAGACATGATGGGGGCCGTCTATGATGCCGGCGCTGGCCACCTCACATCTGGCTTCATCCCCCCACCCTGGACACCCCTGCTGGGAGTGTCCAATACGACGGAGAGACTGGCGGACAAGCTCGGACTCTGGTTGGACACTCGGGACGATCTCCGCGCCAAGCTCGGGAAGATGGGGGATGAGGAGCTCAGGAAGAAGGCAAAGCAGCTGCTCAACAAGGTGAGTACTGAGTAGGCCACACAACTGTTTTTCTATTTATGTATTATTTTTTTATTTATTTATTTAATTATTTATTTATTTATTTATTTATTTATTTATTTATTTATTTATTTATTTATTTATTTATTTATTTATTTATTTATTTATTATTTATTTATTTATTTATTTATTTATTTATTTATTTATTTATTTATTTATTTATTTATTTATTTATTTATTTATTTATTTATTTATTTATTTATTTATTTATTTATTTATTTATTTATTTATTTATTTATTTATTTATTTATTTATTTATTTATTTATTTATTTATTTATTTATTTATTTATTTATTTGTTCCTATCCTATTTACAATCAGTGTACCTATCTTATCGTTAGATATCTGTGTAGCCTAATTGTTAAGCGCAGTACATTGCACCATCTGTGTGTTGTCTCAGTCTGTGTGTTGTCTTAGTCTGTGTGTTGTCTCAGTCTGTGTGTTGTCTCAGTCTGTGAAGCTGGAGCGGCGATGTGAAGTGGCCGCTAAGGAAAGCCAGGCTGTCCAACACGCTGCCGACCGAGCGCTGACCGAGGCCACCGCACGGAGCGCTGACATCAACAGCGTAGTGGCCACCCTGCAGCAGTACGGCCAGGGCAGCAGCGACATGGTTGTCAGCGTTGAGACTGCGCTGACGGAAGCCAGGCGACTGCTGGGCGACATCAGAGATGTTGACATGGACACCCTTGGGGATGCTGCTGTCAGCGCTCACAGGCGAGTCTGCTGACACCTCAACCAACCCCCTCCCCCTCCCGTCCATCACCGGACATATGACTTCCCGCCATAGAATACGTTCCAGTAAATAGACATGTCAACTTGTACAAAGCATTCAACTCCTGGTTGGTACATTCATGTTATAATCCTTGAACATGCAACACATGTCGGCCTATGTTGATCTAAAGTTTGTATATTTATAACTAGTTTATAGGCCTAGGCCTACATATTGTCGGCAATGTTAAATATATTTTAAAACAATTTTCAAATTAAATTTTTCTTTTTTACTAATAATTGGAGATATTGCAAAATATATTTCAATAGGGTACGTGTTGATATTTTATAGAATCGCATCTTCTTTTTCCCACCCTACTTTTAAACACAAACAAAGTAATATGTTGTGTTGAGTACAATCTGCGATATATTTATTTATTAAACCTTCTTCTTGTCGTGCAGAAAGTGTACGGATCTGATGAACCAAATCCGTAAACTGTTGACCGGACATCCGGCCGTGGACAGTCTCCGAGCCAACATACTAGACTACGACAGCCGACTCAATGACCTCTCGTTCGTTCTGAGGAGCACCGCGATGAACCTCGTTGAGTCCAACAAGCTCAGCGACAAGAACCGCAAGCGCTTGGCTGAGATACAGAAGCTGCTGCAACAGGTCAGCAATCGTGTTTACTATTCTGTTGGATCTGGTGTTTCTCTTATATTTAGTCTCCCTTTTGTTTGCCCTCAGTTGGCATTTTATAAGTTAATTAATCATTTGGTTTCTAGGTACCCAGCAGGGTTGAGACCTGTTTTATCTGATCCATGCCCATAGGCACTCTCTTGTCATGTTTTAAACAGTACACCTGTATCTAATATACTTGCAGTTTATAATTGAAAATAATATAAAAGCTAATATTTTCCAAAAAAATTAAAAGTTGGGTAAAACTTGATTCAATATTTTTTAGTGTGGGCATACAATTTCCATGTTCTAGTTCAAAGTCATAGGCAGGGAAAAAATATTTTGTGAGAATATGAAATAAGTGGAAATTAACTCACTACTCAACAGGTTAAAAATATGTTTCCTATCTCAGTCTACAACACATTTTCCATAATTAATACTGGTGTCAATCACTCCCCAGTTATTTGTATTGTATTATATGTTATGCTTTCTGGGTGAGCCATAATAATAATGATAATTATAATAGTGGACTTTATTTAGCGTCAAAGCGCTATTTAAACATGGCACATACATTTACATCACCTAATACCTATTTCATGCCCCGTTTGTAGGTGGGTAGAGTGTAGCAGGGTTCCACTCACGCAACCAACTAAATCAGAATTAAATCACTTGAACCGAAACGTCAAAACGTACAAGGTGAGAGCTCAAGTGTTTGACGACGTGTTTGTTTACAGTTTGACGACATGGAGGATGAGACAGCGTTGAAGGCCGGAGAGAACGTACAGTTCACCGAGGAAGGAGACTTCCTTCTCAGCCAGGCCCACGCAAACCTCAAGGTATTCTGCCACTATCTTACGTACTAGTAGATCTGGAATTAAAGTTTTAACGTAAAAATCCTAACAACGACAAATGTGTTGAAAAAATTATGGGAACCAAATGATCGTCTCGTTCTATCTGCTCGTATAATGATTCATACCAAAGACTGACATGGTTTGTCACTGTTTTTTCCAGTTATGATATTGTAACCATGATTACTTTCACTTCTTTGCGTGAGTTTGTATTTAATATAATGATTTTTTATTCCTATTTAACCTTTAAAGGTAGAACATATTTTTACTGAACCACCATTCAGATCTTCTTTGTGCGCTTCATATTATTGTACACTGCATGCAATGCAGCTCATACTCAAGATGTTCTTATGTGAGCATTCTTCATCTTTTTATACCTGTTTCACATTTGTATGTTATAATGATTATCAATAATATTGATTTTTTTTTATATACTGTATGTCATACAGAAATTGTTTCGTAGATAATACCTATGTCAATGCTTTGTTAATTCCAGGAATTGGAAGATATCGAGGTCCACTTCGAGAACTTGACTCGAGCCCTGGAGAAGCGAGAGAGCCTACTCGACCGACTCAACCCTCTGTATCGTGACAAGTACGTCGTACCGGCACAGATACATGCCGAGAAACTCTTCAAGAGGGCGCGAGAAATAAGCGAGTATGTACCTCGTACCTACTTGATTTACTGATTGTTTTATTGTAGACTTTGTGTTTTGTGAATTTGGAAGAAACTATTTTTATCATGTTCACTATGATGACTTTTGCATCTATTCCTTACTCAACCCACATATCCAGCCTTTTGGCTATTACCAAACATTATGTATTTTCTTCCTTATTTATGCTATGGCTGACCGAGATTGTTTTTACACAATGTACAAATTGTATGCTCAGTCTTAACTTTGAGAATTTAAGTATAGTAATTTATAAATTTGCATATATTGTCTACACACTCGGTACAAGGACTGGGTTCCAGTTAGGGTTATTTATACCATTTATTACGTGCTCCGTTGCCATGACAACTCCTAAGTCATCATTTACATACAGTACGTATCAGTTTCATAGACAGATTCACGACAAGTTCCAAAGTTGAAAGAACCCAGCCCAAATCAGGAATTGAACCCTGAACTTTGTGCATTGGAAGCAGGACTAAACCCACTAGACCAACGAGCCACATACAAAAAGTATAGGCTGATGGTTTGGCAATTGTATATACTATTTGATGTCTCATCTATTGCCTCTCAGAACGAGAGAGAGAGAGAGGTCTAACAATGCTGTTGTGCCCCTGCAGTATGTTCAACGCAACCCGTCGCGACGCGAGCTTCGCTCTCCGTGCCAGCCAGGCGTACAAAAACATCGCAGACGCACTGGAGATGTCGCGGGGGGCTGCGATGGAGGCGAGCGCAGCGGCGGACGTGGCCGACCAGAAGGCAAACCCCCCCGGTAAAGACTCTCTCCTGCAGCGGTCCAGCATCGCCTACGCTGACTCTAGCAGGCTGCTCAGCCGGGCGGAGATACAGGCCGACAAGGTAGGGTAGCTGTACACACTGATGTCTATGTGTTTTACAAGTGTACATATTTATAGGAATGTGCAAGTCCTTTTTGCAAGTCATTCTTCAGCCTGTTTTGCAATATTGTGCTCACCAGTCCAGTATTATACTGTGTTCTGTGTACTAGTAATAAAAAGTGTGCCTGTAATGGATACGACATTGGGAATATCTCTTGCAAAGTAAACGAGAATGAATCAGTACCCACATGTTCATAGCACTTGCTTTGCTTTTAGACTGTCTGGAAATTTCACAAGTCTCGAAAATTGTGAACCTTCGATATTATGTGTTGTGTTACGTTAGTAGTAGTAAGGTTTTATTTCCATTTGTAGACAGTAGTACATTTCATTACATAGCTGTAACAATATTGACCCATTGAATCATTGAATCATAGAGATTTTTGTGATAAGGGTATTTGGAAATTTGGCTCCCATGTCAGTAAGACATGTTGTTAGTAGGCTACAATGTAGCTTACGACTAAGAATAGGACAATATAAATATAACATAAAAGTATATCATTCCCAGGTAAGTTAGACTCGATGATAGTCAATACAGGGCTTATAGTAACTAATAATTAAATGAATTTGAATTATATGAATTTACATAATATTGTCAGAACATACATGTTCAGAACAGAACATACAAAAGTAAGTTACATATTATTAATTACACATAGAATTAAATTAATTTACTTTACTGTACAATACTGGTTGTCACCAAGGGCTAGAATTACAAGATGATATTGTCCTCAATGTATTCCTTTACTGAGTAATAAGCTTTGGATAATAGAAACTTTTTTATGGAGTACTTAAAATTAGCTAATGAGTGCATTTCTTTTATCTTAGCCGGCAGTTTGTTAAATAGTTTTATATGTGTAAAATTTGAGTTTGTTTGTGTTGATAATTTAGAAAAGTAATTTATATGAATGTTATTATTTACTCGTGTGTTATAGTTGTGTAAATCCTTGTTTTTCTGCAATGTATTAAAATTTTTCTTTACTTTTAAGATTACCTGCAAAATGAAAAGGCTGTAGAGTGTTAATATATTTAATTTCCTGAATAGAGGTTTACAATGGGTCCTTTGGGACTTGTTTAGCATTGACCTTATAACTTTCTTTTGAATTGTAAATATTTTTTTGCAACTGGAAGAATTGCCCCAAAATTCGATCCCGTATCGGATGTGTGCCTCAAAGTTGGCAAAATAAACAATTTTAGCTGTTGCATTGTTTGCTATGGACTTAATTGACTTAATTGCGAAGTAACCTGAATTTAGTTTTTTAGTTAACCGGTTTATGTGATCATGCCATTTAAGTTTTGCATCTATTAGTAGCCCCAAAAAATTTGCTGAAGGTTCTTTTTTTATGGAGGTGTTGTTGGTTTTGTTTAATAGGGTTTTTAACTCCTCTTGTGGGTCTTTCAGAAATTCAACTAGCGCAGACTTGGCTTCGTTTAATATGAGCTCATTGTCGTTGAACCAATTGGTAGCTTTTGCAATTTTAAGCTCGCCTTCTTGTTTTAAAGTTAAGTTGCCGTTGGCTTTAGCTATCAAGTTTGCATCATCGGCAAATAGTTCAGAGTCCAGTATGTTAAGAGGAAAGTCGTTGATAAATATTAAAAAGAATAGTGGTCCTAGGATTGAACCTTGAGGGACCCCTACCGAGATACGCTCATTATCGGAAAGAAACTTTAGTTCAGTTCCATTATCATTGGTGTGAATTATCTCAACTTTTTGTTGCCTGTCTGCAAGGTAGGACTTAAGTAGAGCTAGTGGAGTACCTCGGATTCCATAGTAACTACATTTGTCTAGTAAGATTCTGTGGTTCATGCAGTCGAAAGCTTTACTGAGATCGCAGAAAATTCCGGCTACCGGAGTTCCTGTTTCAATACAATTAACTATAGTTTTAAGAAAACGTTCCACGGTGTTGTAAGTAGATCTATTCGCTCTGAAACCATTCTGACATTCAGAAATGATATTATTTTTTTCTAGAAATGTTACTATACGTGTGTTTAGTATTGATTCCAGTATCTTGGAAAATGACGGTAAAATAGATACTGGTCTGTAGTTTTCCACTGATGACTTTTTTCCTTTTTTGTGAAGTGGAACTACTTTAGCTATTTTTAATTTTTCAGGAAAGATTCCAGATTCAATGCAATTGTTAAAAATAAAGCATAATGGTGTAGCAATGTAATGGATGCATTTTTTTACCAGAGTCATTGGTATTTCGTCTAGCCCACATGAGGTTTTATTTTTTAATTTTTTAACTATGTTCAATATCTCGGTCTCGGAAGTTGGTGTTAAGAACAATGAACTTTTTACTTCTTTTGATTTGATTAGGTGCTCTCTGTGGCTGTTGTTATGTTTAATAAGCTTACTTGTAAGATTGTGAGCAATATTACAAAAGTAGTGATTAAAGGTACTAGCAATTTCTTTCGGGTTGGATGTTACATTTTGTGGTTGGTCAGTTTCGAGTTCAATGTTTTCACGTGACTTCTGAGTCTTTTTTATTTGTCTGTTGATTACCTTCCATACAGTTTTTGACTTGTTATCAGTATTGTTAATTTCAGCAGTTATCTCCATTATCTTGGCATTTATTACTAAAGTTTTAAGTATTTTTTTGTATAATTCATACCTATCTTTAATGAATTGACAATTGCTAAAGTGTTGTGATAACCTATATAGACATAGTTTATTTTTACTTGATATTTTTATACCACTTGTTATCCACGACTGTTTTTTATACTTGTTGTTTAGTTTAATGTTCCTGATGGGAAAATTATCTTTAAAGGGAACATAAAAAAGTGTATGGAATGTATTAAACTGTTCATTAGGGGTTTTTGCTTCATATACAGATGACCAATCAGTTTTTCCAAGTGTAGGAATAAATTGCTTAGTGTGTTTATCATTGATTATCCTTTTCCTGATTGTTTTCTTACCTAGCAGAGAAGTAACTGTCTTTAAGGTTTTAATGTTAAGATTTTAATGTTAACGATATCTGTGCAGGAGTTTGTCACGATGACTTATGTCAGTGTTGTGTGTACATAATTAGAATTAACTTTTGTCGGATGTTTTATTGCATCGCACGTGTGTAGCTGTGGCTCATGTGACTCGTGTCATGTCCAAAGGTCTCCCAGCTGCGTGAACGCCTCGTGTCGGAACAGGAGGACGTGGCAACACTGCGAGATAGCGTTCGTACCGGGGCTTCCGATGACAACTCAATATCCAGGGAGCTGTCAAACATGGACTCCAGCAATGGGGGTGAGCTCTCTCTCTCTCTCTCTCTCTCTCTCTCTCTCTCTCTCTCTCGTGTCCCTCATGTTCCCAGTCTGCAGTTGTTCAGCATTTCAAGAAACTTTTGATACCTATGCCATGTAATATGTTGCAAGTAAGGAGGGATAATGTATTCTCATGTCCTCCAGTGCACAAGACGGCGGTCGATGCTCTTAACCAGACGCAACATCTGATAGAAGACATGGCCAACGTCACAGCACATGCAAAGCAAGTCGGCATAGACTCTACAACTCAACTGCGACCGAAGCTGAAGGAGCTGGACAGCGATCTTCAACTGAATACCGTAGAAAACTCGAGTAAGCTAGATATTAGTATAACCGTGTCCCACAATGACAATTCACTTCTAAGTCCGAGTCTTAGGACTGTTCCACTATTACATTCAAGCATAAACTTTTGTTTCAAAACCACAAAACGTTGTAAACCGTAAACATTGTCTGGACTCAATATTTATCAAATCTAATAGCAGTTTTATACTGTCAAGCTTTTCGTTTTCGTAAACAAAATGCATGTGCTACTGTGGATTGCTGATGCTAGACTCAAACAAGTTATTGTATGAATCAAACCGAGTTAGATCGTTCCTGCATTTATTTTATCTAAAATCACCTATACCCTTTTTGTAAAGTGTTCCATACCCAAGCTAGAGCGAGTAGTACATGTCTAGACTCGGACGTTTGTTTTCAGTAACGGGAGCCAACGGTAACGTGAGACAGTCGGAAGAGATCCTGGCACAGTTGAACGCAGCGGCAGACGAGCGGATGCAGAAGTTCCGAGCGTGGAACGATACTCTGGCCGCCAAGCTGCAGGAGCTGAGAGACAAGATCTTGCAGGCTAGACACGCGGCTGATGGGGTGAGTGCAGGGGTTCAGGCTAGATTGTTACTAGGCCGCCAAGCTGCAGGAGCTGAGAGACAAGATCTTGCAGGCTAGACACGCGGCTGATGGGGTGAGTGCAGGGGTTCAGGCTAGATTGTTACTAGGCCGCCAAGCTGCAGGAGCTGAGAGACAAGATCTTGCAGGCTAGACACGCGGCTGATGGGGTGAGTGCAGGCGTTCAGGCTAGATTGTTACTAGGCCGCCAAGCTGCAGGAGCTGAGAGACAAGATCTTGCAGGCTAGACACGCGGCTGATGGGGTGAGTGCAGGCGTTCAGGCTAGATTGTTACTAGGCTGCCAAGCTGCAGGAGCTGAGAGACAAGATCTTGCAGGCTAGACACGCGGCTGATGGGGTGAGTGCAGGGGTTCAGGCTAGATTGTTACTAGGCTGCCAAGCTGCAGGAGCTGAGAGACAAGATCTTGCAGGCTAGACACGCGGCTGATGGGGTGAGTGCAGGGGTTCAGGCTAGATTGTTACTAGGCCGCCAAGCTGCAGGAGCTGAGAGACAAGATCTTGCAGGCTAGACACGCGGCTGATGGGGTGAGTGCAGGCGTTCAGGCTAGATTGTTACTAGGCCGCCAAGCTGCAGGAGCTGAGAGACAAGATCTTGCAGGCTAGACACGCGGCTGATGGGGTGAGTGCAGGCGTTCAGGCTAGATTGTTACTAGGCCGCCAAGCTGCAGGAGCTGAGAGACAAGATCTTGCAGGCTAGACACGCGGCTGATGGGGTGAGTGCAGGCGTTCAGGCTAGATTGTTACTAGGCCGCCAAGCTGCAGGAGCTGAGAGACAAGATCTTGCAGGCTAGACACGCGGCTGATGGGGTGAGTGCAGGCGTTCAGGCTAGATTGTTACTAGGCCGCCAAGCTGCAGGAGCTGAGAGACAAGATCTTGCAGGCTAGACACGCGGCTGATGGGGTGAGTGCAGGCGTTCAGGCTAGATTGTTACTAGGCCGCCAAGCTGCAGGAGCTGAGAGACAAGATCTTGCAGGCTAGACACGCGGCTGATGGGGTGAGAGCAGGGGTTCAGGCTAGATTGTTACTAGGCCGCCAAGCTGCAGGAGCTGAGAGACAAGATCTTGCAGGCTAGACACGCGGCTGATGGGGTGAGTGCAGGCGTTCAGGCTAGATTGTTACTAGGCCGCCAAGCTGCAGGAGCTGAGAGACAAGATCTTGCAGGCTAGACACGCGGCTGATGGGGTGAGTGCAGGCGTTCAGGCTAGATTGTTACTAGGCCGCCAAGCTGCAGGAGCTGAGAGACAAGATCTTGCAGGCTAGACACGCGGCTGATGGGGTGAGTGCAGGGGTTCAGGCTAGATTGTTACTAGGCCGCCAAGCTGCAGGAGCTGAGAGACAAGATCTTGCAGGCTAGACACGCGGCTGATGGGGTGAGAGCAGGCGTTCAGGCTAGATTGTTACTAGGCAAAGGGCCATGTTTGTTATTTATTTATTTATTTATTTATTTATTTATTTATTTATTTATTTATTTATTTATTTATTTATTTATTTATTTATTTATTTATTTATTTATTTATTTATTTATTTATTTATTTATTTATTTATTTATTTATTTATTTATTTATTCACTTACTTACTTACTTACTCACTTACTTACTTATTTATTTATTTATTTATTTATTTATTTATTTATTCACTTACTTACTTACTTACTTACTCACTTACTTACTTATTTATTTATTTATTTATTTATTTATTTATTTATTTAGCCTTCTAAAATTCACTCATAATTCATATTAGAAGAAAATGCAAGCTTTGCAAAGTATCAATTGTAAGACTAAAATGTACAGTACTACAACTGTTACAGCTTGTTGCATCTAATGGAGGTAATTATCTGTTGCCTTGTAGATCCACCTGTCGCTAACGAGCGGTAAGTCTGGCAACTGTGTGCGCTCGTATCTGCCCAAGCGTCTGTCACCGAGCACGACAACGTCTATCATAATGAGCTACGCCATCGACTCGAACCAGAGCAAAGTCAGGAACGCTTCATTGCTCTACTTGCCCAGCGGTACCACCGTAAGTAGTGGACTTGCCTTTCAGCGCCGATATACAATATGTATTAAGCCTTATTTTAAATTAATGTTATTATAACTATATTATCTGTGAGTAATGAGTTGCTGTCAAAACACAATGCTCACTAAGACAATATTATTCATTCAGCTTCAAAAAACGTTTCTTAATAATGATAATTATTTGTTTTTAAATGTTTGTCAAGAAGAAACAAATCCGTAATGCGGATTGAATAGCGAATGATGACTAAGTTTCGAGCTGATGACACTGCATGGTTATCTTCTTTGCAATGCCTGCCTGAGTTTTGCTTATTGTGAGGTCTCTAAGCCGGTCGTGGGGGATGTTTCAGGGGGACTTCATTGCGCTTGAGATGGTCGAGAGACGTATCCGCTTCGTGTGGGACTTGGGAGGCGGAGCCGGCTCCGTCACGAACCAGCTCGAGATACAGTCGGGCCACCTCAGGGAGGACAGGTTCTGGTACACGATCACTGTCGACAGGTGCGCTATTTATTTGGTTCATTTTATTTTATTTTGTTGTATTTTATTTTATTTTATTTTATTTTATTTTATTTTATTTTATTTCATTTCATTGTATTGTATTAAAATTTATTGTTTATTTATTTGGATCCTATGATGTGTACATGGTATACATGTAGGAACAGCAACATGGCTCAGCTACGCGTGACCCCCTCAGTACCTCCCGAGGGCTTCCGAGCCCCGACTACGTACAACACAACAGATCCCCCGGCTGGATCTCAAGCCAGGAGATGTTCTCTCACGTGTGTTGTGTTGTGTCTCTAGGAACAGCAACATGGCTCAGCTACGCGTGACCCCCTCAGTACCTCCCGAGGGCTTCCGAGCCCCGACTACGTACAACACAACAGATCCCCCGGCTGGATCTCAAGCCAGGAGATGTTCTCTCACGTGTGTTGTGTTGTGTCTCTAGGAACAGCAACATGGCTCAGCTACGCGTGACCCCCTCAGTACCTCCCGAGGGCTTCCGAGCCCCGACTACGTACAACACAACAGATCCCCCGGCTGGATCTCAAGCCAGGAGATGTTCTCTCACGTGTGTTGTGTTGTGTCTCTAGGAACAGCAACATGGCTCAGCTACGCGTGACCCCCTCAGTACCTCCCGAGGGCTTCCGAGCCCCGACTACGTACAACACAACAGATCCCCCGGCTGGATCTCAAGCCAGGAGATGTTCTCTCACGTGTGTTGTGTTGTGTCTCTAGGAACAGCAACATGGCTCAGCTACGCGTGACCCCCTCAGTACCTCCCGAGGGCTTCCGAGCCCCGACTACGTACAACACAACAGATCCCCCGGCTGGATCTCAAGCCAGGAGATGTTCTCTCACGTGTGTTGTGTTGTGTCTCTAGGAACAGCAACATGGCTCAGCTACGCGTGACCCCCTCAGTACCTCCCGAGGGCTTCCGAGCCCCGACTACGTACAACACAACAGATCCCCCGGCTGGATCTCAAGCCAGGAGATGTTCTCTCACGTGTGTTGTGTTGTGTCTCTAGGAACAGCAACATGGCTCAGCTACGCGTGACCCCCTCAGTACCTCCCGAGGGCTTCCGAGCCCCGACTTCGTACAACACAACAGATCCCGGGTTTGGTCGGCTGGATCTCAAGCCAGGAGATCTTCTCTGGGTCGGAGGACTGCCAGACCCTTCGGTTGAAGGTAACGTTACAAACCTTGTTTTCTTGTAGTAGATCTCGATTATCTAAGATGACCCGGACCAACCGAGAGCTTCTCGGACTATAAATGCTAACGGAAAGTTGTTTGTAGCAATGGAATATGCCATTTAATGGTTTTCAAATGGTTTTGATTAGTGCTTGCCATGGTGATAACAAGCTATTTGTCAAATAAATAGTTATTGGGCAGTGTTTTTACTACTTATACATAGGTAAGTATTTCTTTTTTCACTGATGGTTGTACAGATATCTCATGTAAAAGAGAGAGGGATGGAGCCTTAGTGTTGAGAAAAGTGTTCTAGGATTTCATTCGGCAATCTTTAACCTACATATTATGTATGCTTTGTAGCCTACATATCTATAAATTTTAATTTTTGCAAATTATTAAGCGAGCGAAGCGAGCGTTTCCACGAGACTCTTATGGCACTTCGTTCTGTTTTTTTTTTTTTTTTTTTTTTGTACCGTACTATACTCTAACGGCACTTCATTCTGTTTTTTTTTTTGTTTTTTTTTTGTTTTTATGTCCGTCGATAGCGGTCGAACGGAAAGTCCGATCAACTTGAAATTTGGACCATCCACAAGCCTCGATGTGGATTGAAGGTGTATAGTTTTGAGGCAAAATCGTTTGAAAAGTTACAAAGTTACACCATAGTTACTGCAAAATATTTTTCTGAAACAAAATGGTGGCAAAATGTGAGATAGCCATATTTTTTTAAAGCTTTTTCCGGTCACGAATATGTTCATTTAATGGCTATCTGATCAATATTGGCAAAGTTACACAAAAGTTACTCGAAAATATTTTTCTGAAAAACAGTAACAGCAAAATGTGAGGTGGCTATCTTGTAGTACATTTTCATCCGGTCACGAATATACTAATTTAGACGTGATCGGATACGTATTAGAGGCAGAAATTACATTTCTATTGCTGTCAATAACTGTTAGTAACGGTGGCGGACCGCGGCGAAAACATGACAAAGAAAATTCTTAGCAACGCACATGGCACTGCATTCAACAATATCTGGAATTATAATAGCTATGGGAATTAGACAAATTTTTGCAATGTGCATTCTTGAATTGTTGTTAATTGTTGTTTTTATTAGGTTTGAGATCTTTTCGCCAGAACGTTCGTAGATATGGACGCGCTCGCTTATCAACGCGTCAAACAGAGCGTTTTCCTAGTTGACACTACAATAGTTAGCTTTCCTTTAAAACCAGTCACACGTAGTAAGTGGCGTTACCGCATTAGGTCTTAGGCATATTATTATAGGTTTTTTGAAAAGAGAAAATTTAAACAAAGCTGGTAAGTTATTTTCACTTTTCAGTGAGGTAAAGAAAAAAAGTTGTGTCGAAATTTGTACTAAAATGAATATTAACGCATTTCTGTATACAGTAAATACTAATAATGCAACAAAGTGCTAAATGTAGCTGATGGTGTGCAGGTGTTCGTCCTATACCGGCCGCCCTTCTCGCTCGGACCCCGGGCCTCAATGGCTGCATCCACAAGGTGATGCTAGACGGACGACCAATAGGACTCTGGAACTACAACAGCGAGGGGGCCACTCGTTGCAATGCTTGCGTTGAGGGGTGAGTGCACTGTTTTATGTAGGGATGATGGCAACATTTGTCTCTGGAACTACAACAGCGAGGGGGCCACTCGTTGCAATGCTTGCGTTGAGGGGTGAGTGCACTGTTTTATGTAGGGATGATGGCAACATTTGTCTCTGGAACTACAACAGCGAGGGGGCCACTCGTTGCAATGCTTGCGTTGAGGGGTGAGTGCACTGTTTTATGTAGGGATGATGGCAACATTTGTCTCTGGAACTACAACAGCGAGGGGGCCACTCGTTGCAATGCTTGCGTTGAGGGGTGAGTGCACTGTTTTATGTAGGGATGATGGCAACATTTGTCTCTGGAACTACAACAGCGAGGGGGCCACTCGTTGCAATGCTTGCGTTGAGGGGTGAGTGCACTGTTTTATGTAGGGATGATGGCAACATTTGTCTCTGGAACTACAACAGCGAGGGGGCCACTCGTTGCAATGCTTGCGTTGAGGGGTGAGTGCACTGTTTTATGAAGGGATGAAGGCAACATTTGTCTCTGGAACTACAACAGCAAGGGGGCCACTCGTTGCAATGCTTGCGTTGAGGGGTGAGTGCACTGTTTTATGTAGGGATGATGGCAACATTTGTCTCTGGAACTACAACAGCGAGGGGGCCACTCGTTGCAATGCTTGCGTTGAGGGGTGAGTGCACTGTTTTATGAAGGGATGAAGGCAACATTTTGTCTCTGGAACTACAACAGCGAGGGGGCCACTCGTTGCAATGCTTGCGTTGAGGGGGTGAGTGCACTGTTTTATGTAGGGATGATGGCAACATTTGTAGACTTTTTATATCAAATGGACTCAATATTTGAAGGTTCAGGGTTCGATTCCCAGTTTTGTGTGGCATTTTTAAACTTTGCAAACATGACTTTGGGGCTGTCATAGCAATAGAGCACAATATATTGTGCTTGTAGGCTGTGTCACCCACTGACAATCAGATCTCTTATTTGAGTGGTTAAACAATTCTTTAAAATTAACACATTTTAGTAGGGCTGTGCGAGTACTCGAAAAGTCGAGTTCGGTCGAGTAGTTACTACTCGACTCGAGGTGATCGAGTTTTTCATGAAAAACGAGTCGAGTTCGAGTAGTTTTGGTCGACTGAGCCGCCGTATTCAACTGGTTAAAAATACCGCCAATAGGTAGCGCTAGTATCCAAAAATAGCTTAAGTATCGATTTTATAATCGACTTTGAAGAAAAAGCGACCTATCGATCTTTATCGAGCAGATCGATACACGCAGACGACGCTTATTAGGCATAGGCCTATACTTACGTAAATTCGCAAAAAGTGTCTGCGTTTTTTGTGAACGAAGTGTGGATTTTGTAGAAGTGGCAGCCAAACAAATGGAAGGGAATCTTCGAGAGCCTAGGCCTACGAGATCGCTGACGCATAGGCCTAGGCCTACTAGGCCTATGTTCAAAGAGCCTAGGCCTAGCATAGGCCTAGGCCCTAGACCCTGGTCGTAGGCCTAGGCCTGGACCTAAAAGTACCTAACCATCAAAGATATTATATTCCCTACTGATCATCAAGTATTTGGAATCATTTTTAAAACGTTCCATACAACTTAAGTTCAAAATGTAATCTTTGCATTATTAACCTCAAAATGGGGAAAATCTCGCCAACATGGTCTCACAAAAACAAAAGTGGCCATCTGACAACCCATCTGCAAAACAGATTACACTGTAGTTCTATTGTTTCTCTCAAAGTCTTTCTCCTGTGCCAGGTCCCCGTGTACAGTGTAGGCCTAGGCCTAGGCCTAGCATTTGGCCATGCTTTGAGCATAGCCCTAGCCTATCCCAAGACCTAGGCCAAGCCTTAGTACTTTCCTTGTCTAGATCACGTAGGCCTAGACCCAGTTGGCAGAATCTAGCATCGTTTGAGCCTTAGGCCTAGGGAGACAATAATATTGAACAAATTAGTGAAATTACAGTATATGGTTTTAGGCCTGGCCCCAGGGACAGCTTTTAGGCCAAATCCTAGCCTAGGTGAACTCGGCGGTAGCTTAGATGGGGTCCTAGGTCTAGTCTGCCTAGTCCTCTACCGGTAGTTATTCCTTTCCTGTATCTTTTTATTATATTCAGGCACTACTCGAAACTCGACTCGAAACTCGCGAGTTATTTACTACTCGAACTCGAACTCGACTCGATTTGGAAAAGTGCTACTCGCACACCCCTACATTTTAGTTTACTGTCTGATTTACTAGTACTGTCATGCAATCAAAGTATTTTACATAGAAACTGTAAACCGTGTATTTACCAACAGATCACTAGGGGCACCTTATAGTCTGAGGGAAAAGTATTGAGGGCTCTCTAAGGGACGACTAAATGTTTTCTGTCTTTGAGCGTGTACAAAAGCTTAATAAAGAGGGTGTGTGTATCTATACAAGTTGCTCTTGTCTTGTTTCAGTGTTGACGAGGTGGCAGACGGCTCCTCGTATTGGTTCAACGGAGACGGCTACGCAGTATTGCGCCAGGCAACCTCCAGCCCGTACAACCGCAACCTCATGAGTGTTTCACTCAAGTTTACCACGCTAGACGAGAACGCACTTCTCTTCCTGGCCGTCAGCAAGGATGGGGTGAGTCCGATAGCACAGTTATACAGGTTACATGATTGAAGGTCTTAACAGCTACACTTGTCTAAAAATTATTAATAGTAAAATTTAAAAAAAAAAAGTTGGTTTTATACTTTTGGAATTTGTGAAAAGTCTTAAAAAAGTAAATTTTCGATTTTCATATTTGTTTCCTGGCTGATATTTAAGTTATCTATGACTCTTATAAGACATTCATGCAAATTATATATAAATCAAATGTGACATGCCTGACAAGATGGTCGTGTTTAGACCCAGCACATCTCTCTCTCGCTGGTGGGCGGTCGGGTGGTTCTCCGCATCAGATACGGAGGAGAATCTCGCCTCGAGATCACGAGTAAAAGCAAATACAACACTCGCAACGAGACCAACATCGAGGCCATTCGAAACTTCGACCGGAAGAAGAAACTCGAGACGGGCTTCCTCAAGGTACAGTCGCGTGCATTTTGTTTATTTAATGTTGATTCTATTCAGTTACAATACTGGTTTACAAAGGAAGACAAACGTAGGTCTATAGCATGTTCATGTTACAGCGTTCTTACTGACTCTGGGATATGCATTGCAGAATGTAACTTGATGTAACATATTCTGCAACTGAAATCAATTTATTTATTTATTTATTTAGTCTTGCATCATTATACAATTTTTGATTGTGTAATGCACGTCAATACATTTGATATAAACTTATAATATACATTATTTTCAGATTAGTTGTACATAAGGCACATGAGTCTCCATATAATATCACCCAACTTCGGATACATCCATCAACTGTGAAATTCATCCCGCAGAAAACCATTCTTAATTTACAGAATCGTGCACACTAATACATTTGTAAAATATAAAAAGTAAAAGTAACATTACACTTTAAGTAACAGTACATTACATATTTGTACTTAGGAGCTATACAATATCAACTTAATTGAGTCACTACATTCATCAACAGATACTAGATAGTATACACCTTCATACACAGTATAACATTCTTGATTTACCGAATAGTGCATGCCGATACATTTGTAAATTGTAAGTGATAAACGTAATAACTTTTACTTATGGCATGAGAGTTGCTACACAATATCAACAAAGTTCAGAGGTTGCATCATTACTTACACTCATCCATAGTGCATCCTTTCTTTCAATGTAGATGGCAGCACTGAAACTGACAAGATGACTGACGTAAGAGTGACTCATGACACAGAAGGTTTAGAGTTTAGACCTACAACTTACCTACCCTAGTATGTGATGAGTGATGACCATTTTTAATGCGCATGTTATGAGAAATATGTCTAGCTTACAAATGTGTTGTAAATGAATCCGTTATTTACTTTAAAACAAATATTTGCATATTTCCTGATTGTTGCATTGTTGCCGATGTTGCAGGTGGGCATTGAGTCCCTGCGAGGGGCCCCGGTCCCCCAGCCCACTCAGGATGCCCTTCCTGATCTATCCAGCGCCCACGTAGTCCCCTGCACACGTAGTCCCCCACGTATATCATCACGCATGCTGTGTTGCAGGTGGGCATTGAGTCCCTGCGAGGGGCCCCGGTCCCCCAGCCCACTCAGGATGCCCTTCCTGATCTATCCAGCGCCCAATATCTTGTGGGGGGCATCCCCCCCGGCCTGCACACATAGTCCCCCACGTATATCATCACGCATGCTGTGTTGCAGGTGGGCATTGAGTCCCTGCGAGGGGCCCCGGTCCCCCAGCCCACTCAGGATGCCCTTCCTGATCTATCCAGCGCCCACGTAGTCCCCTGCACACGTAGTCCCCCACGTATATCATCACGCATGCTGTGTTGCAGGTGGGCATTGAGTCCCTGCGAGGAGCCCCGGTCCCCCAGCCCACTCAGGATGCCCTGCCTGACCTATCCAGCGCCCAATATCTTGTGGGGGGTATCCCCCCCGGCCTGCACACATAGTCCCCCACGTATATCATAACGCATGCTGTGTTGCAGGTGGGCATTGAGTCCCTGCGAGGGGCCCCGGTCCCCCAACCCACTCAGGATGCCCTGCCTGATCTATCCAGCGCCCACGTAGTCCCCTGCACACGTAGTCCCCCACGTATATCATCACGCATGCTGTGTTGCAGGTGGGCATTGAGTCCCTGCGAGGGGCCCCGGTCCCCCAGCCCACTCAGGATGCCCTGCCTGACCTATCCAGCGCCCACGTAGTCCCCTGCACACGTAGTCCCCCACGTATATCATCACGCATGCTGTGTTGCAGGTGAACATTGAGTCCCTGCGAGGGGCCCCGGTCCCCCAGCCCACTCAGGATGCCCTGCCTGACCTATCCAGCGCCCAATATCTTGTGGGGGGCATCCCCCCCGGCCTGCACACGTAGTCCCCCACGTATATCATCACGCATGCTGTGTTGCAGGTGGGCATTGAGTCCCTGCGAGGGGCCCCGGTCCCCCAGCCCACTCAGGATGCCCTGCCTGACCTATCCAGCGCCCAATATCTTGTGGGGGGCATCCCCCCCGGCCTGCACACGTAGTGCCCCACGTATATCATCACGCATGCTGTGTTGCAGGTGAACATTGAGTCCCTGCGAGGGGCCCCGGTCCCCCAGCCCACTCAGGATGCCCTGCCTGACCTATCCAGCGCCCACGTAGTCCCCTGCACACGTAGTCCCCCACGTATATCATCACGCATGCTGTGTTGCAGGTGGGCATTGAGTCCCTGCGAGGGGCCCCGGTCCCCCAGCCCACTCAGGATGCCCTGCCTGACCTATCCAGCGCCCAATATCTTGTGGGGGGCATCCCCCCCGGCCTGCACACGTAGTCCCCCACGTATATCATCACGCATGCTGTGTTGCAGGTGGGCATTGAGTCCCTGCGAGGGGCCCCGGTCCCCCAGCCCACTCAGGATGCCCTTCCTGATCTATCCAGCGCCCAATATCTTGTGGGGGGCATCCCCCCCGGCCTGCACACATAGTCCCCCACGTATATCATCACGCATGCTGTGTTGCAGGTGGGCATTGAGTCCCTGCGAGGGGCCCCGGTCCCCCAGCCCACTCAGGATGCCCTGCCTGACCTATCCAGCGCCCCATATCTTGTGGGGGGCATCCCCCCCGGCCTGCACACGTAGTCCCCCACGTATATCATCACGCATGCTGTGTTGCAGGTGGGCATTGAGTCCCTGCGAGGGGCCCCGGTCCCCCAGCCCACTCAGGATGCCCTTCCTGATATATCCAGCGCCCAATATCTTGTGGGGGGCATCCCCCCCGGCCTGCACACGTAGTCCCCCACGTATATCATCAGGCATGCTGTGTTGCAGGTGGGCATTGAGTCCCTGCGAGGGGCCCCGGTCCCCCAGCCCACTCAGGATGCCCTGCCTGACCTATCCAGCGCCCAATATCTTGTGGGGGGCATCCCCCCCGGCCTGCACACATAGTCCCCCACGTATATCATCACGCATGCTGTGTTGCAGGTGGGCATTGAGTCCCTGCGAGGGGCCCCGGTCCCCCAGCCCACTCAGGATGCCCTGCCTGATCTATCCAGCGCCCAATATCTTGTGGGGGGCATCCCCCCCGGCCTGCACACGTAGTCCCCCACGTATATCATCACGCATGCTGTGTTGCAGGTGGGCATTGAGTCCCTGCGAGGGGCCCCGGTCCCCCAGCCCACTCAGGATGCCCTGCCTGACCTATCCAGCGCCCACGTAGTCCCCTGCACACGTAGTCCCCCACGTATATCATCACGCATGCTGTGTTGCAGGTGGGCATTGAGTCCCTGCGAGGGGCCCCGGTCCCCCAGCCCACTCAGGATGCCCTGCCTGACCTATCCAGCGCCCAATATCTTGTGGGGGGCATCCCCCCCGGCCTGCACACGTAGTCCCCCACGTATATCATCACGCATGCTGTGTTGCAGGTGGGCATTGAGTCCCTGCGAGGGGCCCCGGTCCCCCAGCCCACTCAGGATGCCCTGCCTGACCTATCCAGCGCCCAATATCTTGTGGGGGGCATCCCCCCCGGCCTGCACACGTAGTCCCCCACGTATATCATCACGCATGCTGTGTTGCAGGTGGGCATTGAGTCCCTGCGAGGGGCCCCGGTACCCCAGCTCACTCAGGATGCCCTGCCTGACCTATCCAGCGCCCAATATCTTGTGGGGGGCATCCCCCCCGGCCTGCACACGTAGTCCCCCACGTATATCATCACGCATGCTGTGTTGCAGGTGGGCATTGAGTCCCTGCGAGGGGCCCCGGTCCCCCAGCCCACTCAGGATGCCCTGCCTGACCTATCCAGCGCCCACGTAGTCCCCTGCACACGTAGTCCCCCACGTATATCATCACGCATGCTGTGTTTCAGGTGGGCATTGAGTCCCTGCGAGGGGCCCCGGTCCCCCAGCCCACTCAGGATGCCCTGCCTGACCTATCCAGCGCCCCATATCTTGTGGGGGGCATCCCCCCCGGCCTGCACACGTAGTCCCCCACGTATATCATCACGCATGCTGTGTTACAGGTGGGCATTGAGTCCCTGCGAGGGGCCCCGGTCCCCCAGCCCACTCAGGATGCCCTGCCTGACCTATCCAGCGCCCAATATCTTGTGGGGGGCATCCCCCCCGGCCTGCACACATAGTCCCCCACGTATATCATCACGCATGCTGTGTTGCAGGTGGGCATTGAGTCCCTGCGAGGGGCCCCGGTCCCCCAGCCCACTCAGGATGCCCTGCCTGACCTATCCAGCGCCCACGTAGTCCCCTGCACACGTAGTCCCCCATGTATATCATCACGCATGCTGTGTTGCATATGGGCATTGAGTCCCTGCGAGGGGCCCCGGTCCCCCAGCCCACTCAGGATGCCCTGCCTGACCTATCCAGCGCCCAATATCTTGTGGGGGGCATCCCCCCCGGCCTGCACACATAGTCCCCCACGTATATCATCACGCATGCTGTGTTGCAGGTGGGCATTGAGTCCCTGCGAGGGGCCCCGGTCCCCCAGCCCACTCAGGATGCCCTGCCTGATCTATCCAGCGCCCACGTAGTCCCCTGCACACGTAGTCCCCCACGTATATCATCACGCATGCTGTGTTACAGGTGGGCATTGAGTCCCTGCGAGGGGCCCCGGTACCCCAGCCCACTCAGGATGCCCTGCCTGACCTATCCAGCGCCCAATATCTTGTGGGGGGCATCCCCCCCGGCCTGCACACGTAGTCCCCCACGTATATCATCACGCATGCTGTGTTGCAGGTGGGCATTGAGTCCCTGCGAGGGGCCCCGGTCCCCCAGCCCACTCAGGATGCCCTGCCTGACCTATCCAGCGCCCAATATCTTGTGGGGGGCATCCTTCCCGGCCTGCACACGTAGTCCCCCACGTATATCATCAGGCATGCTGTGTTGCAGGTGGGCATTGAGTCCCTGCGAGGGGCCCCGGTCCCCCAGCCCACTCAGGATGCCCTGCCTGACCTATCCAGCGCCCAATATCTTGTGGGGGGCATCCCCCCCGGCCTGCACACGTAGTCCCCCACGTATATCATCAGGCATGCTGTGTTGCAGGTGGGCATTGAGTCCCTGCGAGGGGCCCCGGTCCCCCAGCCCACTCAGGATGCCCTGCCTGACCTATCCAGCGCCCAATATCTTGTGGGGGGCATCCCCCCCGGCCTGCACACGTAGTCCCCCACGTATATCATCACGCATGCTGTGTTGCAGGTGGGCATTGAGTCCCTGCGAGGGGCCCCGGTACCCCAGCCCACTCAGGATGCCCTGCCTGACCTATCCAGCGCCCAATATCTTGTGGGGGGCATCCCCCCCGGCCTGCACACATAGTCCCCCACGTATATCATCACGCATGCTGTGTTGCAGGTGGGCATTGAGTCCCTGCGAGGGGCCCCGGTCCCCCAGCCCACTCAGGATGCCCTGCCTGATCTATCCAGCGCCCAATATCTTGTGGGGGGCATCCCCCCCGGCCTGCACACATAGTCCCCCACGTATATCATCACGCATGCTGTGTTGCAGGTGGGCATTGAGTCCCTGCGAGGGGCCCCGGTCCCCCAGCCCACTCAGGATGCCCTGCCTGACCTATCCAGCGCCCAATATCTTGTGGGGGGCATCCCCCCCGGCCTGCACACATAGTCCCCCACGTATATCATCACGCATGCTGTGTTGCAGGTGGGCATTGAGTCCCTGCGAGGGGCCCCGGTCCCCCAGCCCACTCAGGATGCCCTGCCTGATCTATCCAGCGCCCACGTAGTCCCCTGCACACGTAGTCCCCCACGTATATCATCACGCATGCTGTGTTGCAGGTGGGCATTGAGTCCCTGCGAGGGGCCCCGGTCCCCCAGCCCACTCAGGATGCCCTGCCTGATCTATCCAGCGCCCAATATCTTGTGGGGGGCATCCCCCCCGGCTTCCACACGTTGTCTTCCACCTGGGACGTACCAGGCTCGTACCTGGGCTGCCTCTCGGACATACAGGTCACGCAGCAAGGGTCAGTACACACTACAACACTCACTCATTGTTTCTGAAGATATTGCGGCGTTGACTACGTTTACCACGAGAGCGTTCTGAGTAACCGGAACAGCCAGACTTGATTCTCCTGATAAAAACGTGGATCGAACTGAGCTCATATCAATAAAATCACTGAGCTAATGAATTTAATTGTTTTTCAACATGTGTGAAGTAAATTCATTCATTAACAGCGTTGCTTACCACACAATGAGGTACATTTCATATACTATTTCATTTCAGCAAGAAAGAAAAGATGTGGTACCCGTACTTTGTTTATGAAATATACCTAAATTCAATGATTATCTTTAAAAAATATTTTTTTTTTTGTATATCTGCTCCCTGTGTCCAACAATGAAGTCGGGTAGGGGATAGGAACTTAATCCCATCATATAAAAATATATAATTATTAATTATGTTCTGGCATTTGTAGGTGGACATATCTCTGTTTTACGTACTAGTACTGATATTGAAAATGAAGAGCTATTAATCATGTAATCATCACCTTGGCTGTAGTTCCTTTTATTGCATAGTCTATTTTTAAAGGTATATCTAGCCTACACGTTACTACATGTATTTCTTGAGGAATAGTTATTCCTTTAGTTTAATTTAGTTTAGAGTTGTTCTCTTTTATCCGCCACTCAAATTTATTTAAATTTAAATTTATTTTTAACTGTTGGCGACACTGCTATGCCTGTGTGAATATTATGTAAAGTATGTCTAGCTGTATTTCTTTACGTTAATTCGCCAGTATTTATATTTTAATTTGTTTGTAATTGTACTTGTCCTGTATAACTTTATTATATTGCACTTGTGGGTCTTGTGACCTGTTGTCAATAAATAATAAATAAATAAATTATCTGTTTTGTGTCTTGTAGGTACAACCCCCTGCACGGAGACTTCTACGGTGTTGAGGCGTCGTGTTTAGACTCCCGACTGAAGATGGCCGGGTTCTATGGCCAGGGTCATCTACAGATAGACTCGCAGCCCCTCAAGAAAACTGCCAACTTCGGTATGGTGTTCCGGACTAACATGCCCAACGCTCTCATCATGCTGGCCACCAACAACGAAGGTACGACAGATGCCGGTCAGTGAGAACGTGTGCTGACGTAATATTGTGTCGATAAAATAGAGAAATGCATTTTTTTTAAAGCAAAAGGGTTTTTAAAGCAAACTGTGAATACTTCTTTTCTAACTATCGTATGCTGAATCTAAAAAAAATGTTGCTCTAAGATCTGACAGCTTTTCAAAATTTGCAATTTTTTGGGGTTTTTAAATTTTTATTTAAAACAAAACATGATTCAAAGCTTGATGTCTACGCGGATAATGATTGTTATGCAACCTCGTTACACTGATATATTGTCACAGAGAGGGGTTCTTATCTTCAGTGGTGCCAACTGTTTGAAATTATGATCAAATACACATTAACTACTGAGCTTGACTTACAAACACATGACTTTGCTCTATAATGTGACATTAACCCGTCACCAGGTGGCGTCACGCAACAGAGTGGTTACTACTCGGCCTCGCTGCTCGGAGGTAAGCTGGAGGTGCGTGTGGACGCCGGACACGGAGAGATGGCGCTACTCTCGGACGCTTCTCTGGACGACGGACACTTCCACACGTTCACCGTCAAGAAGGTAAGCGTGCACAGAACAAGCAAATACAAGCGCTTCTATCCTCGCTGCTCGGAGGTAAGCTGGAGGTGCGTGTGGACGCCGGACACGGAGAGATGGCGCTACTCTCGGACGCTTCTCTGGACGACGGACACTTCCACACGTTCACCGTCAAGAAGGTAAGCGTGCACAGAACAAGCAAATACACACGCTTCTATCCTCGCTGCTCGGAGGTAAGCTGGAGGTGCGTGTGGACGCCGGACACGGAGAGATGGCGCTACTCTCGGACGCTTCTCTGGACGACGGACACTTCCACATGTTCACCGTCAAGAAGGTAAGCGTGCCCTGAACAAGCAAATACACGCGCTTCTATCCTCGCTGCTCGGAGGTAAGCTGGAGGTGCGTGTGGACGCCGGACACGGAGAGATGGCGCTACTCTCGGACGCTTCTCTGGACGACGGACACTTCCACACGTTCACCGTCAAGAAGGTAAGCGTGCTCTGAACAAGCAAATACACGCGCTTCTATCCTCGCTGCTCGGAGGTAAGCTGGAGGTGCGTGTGGACGCCGGACACGGAGAGATGGCGCTACTCTCGGACGCTTCTCTGGACGACGGACACTTCCACATGTTCACCGTCAAGAAGGTAAGCTTGCTCTGAACAAGCAAATACACGCGCTTCTATCCTCGCTGCTCGGAGGTAAGCTGGAGGTGCGTGTGGACGCCGGACACGGAGAGATGGCGCTACTCTCGGACGCTTCTCTGGACAACGGACACTTCCACATGTTCACCGTCAAGAAGGTAAGCTTGCTCCGAACAAGCAAATACACGCGCTTCTATCCTCGCTGCTCGGAGGTAAGCTGGAGGTGCGTGTGGACGCCGGACACGGAGAGATGGCGCTACTCTCGGACGCTTCTCTGGACGACGGACACTTCCACACGTTCACCGTCAAGAAGGTAAGCGTGCTCAGAACAAGCAAATACACGCGCTTCTATCCTCGCTGCTCGGAGGTAAGCTGGAGGTGCGTGTGGACGCCGGACACGGAGAGATGGCGCTACTCTCGGACGCTTCTCTGGACGACGGACACTTCCACACGTTCACCGTCAAGAAGCTCAGAACAAGCAAATACACGTCCAGAGTCTGCCGGGAATACGAATGTTGTACCACTACCTTGTGAATACTGGCAGGTATTATTACATGTTTGCAAATGACTAAAAGTGCTCTTAAGAATTTGAAAATGTTTAATTAATAATTTAACAAAATATCACCAATCACCGCACATTTCATTTTTTTTTTCCCTAAACATGCTGAATTTGAAAGATTTAAAGTTCTGTATTCAGAAACAATAAGCTTCAGTTGTTTGCCATGGCACTGTGCAACCTACTCAATGTGCAACCAATTAAACTAAATTTAAACAAAGTCCAAATTTTAATATTAGCTGTGGAAGATTTTACAATAAGGTTCCATCTGGCATTAAGAAAATTGACTAGTTTATTGTTTAAAGAGTAAAGTGGCTGATTTTTTTCGACAGATATTATCGTTTCAGAATGTTGTATAACATGTTTAACTTGAATGTGGTGCAGAACGGGCGTCGGCTGGAGCTGAGAGTGGACGATGCGGTGCAGAGTCTAGTCCAGCTACCCGAGGGAGGGATGTTGATCAAGACGTCAGGAAAGGGAGGGACATACCTGGGGGGGCTGCCCAGGGGTATGAACGCAACGCACATGGTCGCCTCAACGCAGCCACTTGTCGGAACCATCAAGGACTTCATATTCAATGACTTGTGAGTGTCTTCTTCTTGTCATATGTCCATGCGGTCTACTTTGATAAAACTAGTGTTGGTAATAGAATTAAGAAAAGTTACAATATAATATAAATTAAAAACAATAAATGAAGACCCCAACAGCTTAACTGAAGTGGAGTGGAGTGGTTGAGAAATTAAGTAAAAACAAATAAAACAGAAGAATAAGTTTCACGAGACATTTCGAGTCGATATCTAATGTTTACGTTGGGTTAAGGGGAGCAGCTTACAAAATATGAAATAGAAATATTGTTTTACAATTTACCACATATTTAACTATTTGCTATTAATTAATTAATGTAATACAGAGAAGGTCATACCTTCTTACAGTGAGTACACACTATGACTGAAACTATGTGTAACTGTACACATTATGACTGTAACTGTTTGTCACTGTACACATTATAACTGTAACTGTTTGTAACTGTACACATTATGACTGTAACTGTGTGTAACTGTACACGATATAATTTACCACTTTGAATAGAATACATAATCATTTTAAAGAAGGACAAAGTTATACTAGATAGAACAATAAACACAAGAGAGGAACATTTACTCACTGGTTCTGTGTGTTCCAGCCTGGTTTACTTCGACAACCACGTATCCTTCGAGCACGTGGCTATCGGCCGGCTGGGCCCGAACGTCCGAGTGTTCAACACATCAGACAAGACCGCTGTGGTCACCATGACACCTCGCGGGGTAGCCAACCGCAACGAGTGTCACAAGGTTGGTACTCTTGTCATTCTCTTGCCGTAGAGGCTATCGGCCGGCTGGGCCCGGACGTCAGAGTGTTCAACACATCGGACAAGACCGCTGTGGTCACCATGACACCTCGCGGGGTAGCCAACCGCAACGAGTGTCACAAGGTTGGTACTCTTGTCATTCTCTTGCCGTAGAGGCTATCGGCCGGCTGGGCCCGGACGTCCGAGTGTTCAACACATCAGACAAGACCGCTTTGGTCACCATGACACCTCGGGGGGTAGCCAACCGCAACGAGTGTCACAAGGTTGGTACTCTTGTCATTCTCTTGCCGTAGAGGCTATCGGCCGGCTGGGCCCGGATGTTCGAGTGTTCAACACATTGGACAAGACCGCTGTGGTCACCATGACACCTCGCGGGGTAGCCAACCGCAACGAGTGTCACAAGGTTGGTACTCCTGTCATTCTCTTGCCGTAGAGGCTATCGGCCGGCTGGGCCCGGACGTCAGAGTGTTCAACACATCGGACAAGACCGCTGTGGTCACCATGACACCTCGCGGGGTAGCCAACCGCAACGAGTGTCACAAGGTTGGTACTCTTGTCATTCTCTTGCCGTAGAGGCTATCGGCCGGCTGGGCCTGGACGTCCGAGTGTTCAACACATCGGACAAGACCGCTGTGGTCACCATGACACCTCGCGGGGTAGCCAACCGCAACGAGTGTCACAAGGTTGGTACTCTTGTCATTCTCTTGCTGTAGAGGCTATCGGCCGGCTGGGCCCGAACGTCCGAGTGTTCAACACATCGGACAAGACCGCTGTGGTCACCATGACACCTCGCGGGGTAGCCAACCGCAACGAGTGTCACAAGGTTGGTACTCTTGTCATTCTCTTTGCCGTAGACCTAGGTCTAAAACTCATTTAGTATTTATTTTTTATTTATTTATTTAATCAAATTAAATCTAAATATACTAGTGAGTACCGGTAGTTCTGTAAACGAGCAATGCTACTTTAAGGTAATTATATGTTTCTATTCAAAATACTGCCCTAAAACTAGGGATGCCCAACGATATCGATATATCGATATTTATCGATATACAAAATTATTTTCGATATCGATATTTATATTCTGTATCGTGATATATCATGAAAAGTTTTCAAATTGAGTAATTACCAAAAAACAAAAAAAAATGCGATTTTGTGTCGCTGTCTGCATCGAGTGATTCTGCAATAACCCAGTCGATATCGCTAGCCTCGCAAGGTTACACTCGGTGGTTGTGCCGGCGGGTGGCAGGGTTAGAGTTGTGTTGGCCGAGTTGGGGGGGGGGGGTGGGGGGGATACGAGATTCCGATGCAGTGTCTGGCGCCAGGACGGACCCGTCTGTCATCTGGTTCCAGTCGGTTCTTGTTGTAAAGAGTGAACACACGTATGTTACAGTTTTATTTTGTGAATGATCGTAGTTGTTACCTGTGGGTGTGTTTGTGTTTTAACTTGCGTGTGCATAGTGCTGCCGTGTTATTAGTTTGAAAGTTTTAACTACAGTTAGATGGCGGCGCCACAAAGACAATTGAAACCGCTCAAGGGATCAAGATCGGAAGTATGGAACTATGTTGGGTTTGAGGTGAATGCTGAGGGAACAATAATAAACGAGAAACATGTGTTTTGTCGTCATTGACGCCATCTCAAATATATTGACTGTAAAGGTATTGCGTTGTATTGAAGTAAGTCTTTACCGACCTCTGAAGGCTAATGTTTCCGCGATGTCTGTAAAACTTGTCCATGTGGTCGGTTCTAGCAAGGACAATAGACCCCGACTTCATTCGTCTACTCTACTGTGGAGGGGCGCAGCGTTCTAGGGGCGTGGTAGCGGGAAAACGCACGTGCTGGGGGGGGGGGGGGGAGGGCTGTCACAGAACATATTTTTCGATCAAATTGGCGGAAAATATCGATATTATATCGATATCGTTGAGAGATAATTCGACGATATCGATAATGAATTTTGGTATCGTTGGGCATCCCTACCTAAAACTATGAAAATAAAAACAGATTACATATTTTAATATAATACTGTTTTTTTACTTCTGCATGTATGACAGGATTTGTTGCCAACTGTAATCGTGTATAACTCCCCCGTAGGTGCCGAGCTACACTCTGGAGCCGGGAGCTGTTAAGTTTGGCGACCTGCCTCACAGTCATATCCAGGTCAACTTTAGGAAGAGGAGTGTCCTGGCCAAGGACTTCACTCTGGAGCTAGACTTCAGGACCTTCTATCCTGACGGGCTGCTGTTCGTCATACCAGTAAGTACAGCACGATTAGCGACTTGATTGTGAAGTTGCCCTGCGCCAAGTTCCCTGGCCATGTGCGGTTATTTCTGCGTGCATTAGTCGACGTGGGAAATATTCTTGAAAGAAATGTCTAAGGAAATAACTAGTGCAACATTGAATTTAAAAAATGTAACTGCAATGTATTTAGCAAACTCCCTTCTAGGTAGCAGGACGTGGCAACACAATATGATTTGAACAATAATATAATGTATGTATGTATAGGATCCAAAAGCTTACCTTAGATTATGTATAACATGACAAATTTGAGAGTAGAAAGTGCACAATGAAAAGTGAAGAGATAAAACAGAAACAATGAGATGTTTCGACATGAGGTCTTGAGCACTCAAGAGGAAGACATTCATCTAAATTAAGCTGTTGGATTCTATCCTATATATTACACTACTATTCCAACCGATTGGCATCTTATCAACATGACCAATCAAACAATACATTTAGCATAAAACCCTCCATACAATCTCAGTCTGCATTCTATGTTGTGATAATGTTATGAATGATGTGTTGTGTATAGGGAACGCGCAACAAGAAGGGTCACTACCTGGTGGTCTTGCTTGAGAACCGCCAGCTAAAGGTGATGGTATCAAGCCGTCGCAAGATCTACCCGCTAGTGATGCAGCCGGCGCTCAACGACGGAGCCTGGCACCATCTCACGCTGTCCAAGGTCGAGCGGCAACTCTCTCTGGCGGTGGACGGACTAGTGGAGATGGGCCCACTCAAGTACCCCAAGAAGCTGAACGTAGGCAACACCATGTTCGTGGGGGGGCTGCCCAAGACGGGGGACGTTCTACCGGATAACGTGGTCAAGGTTGGTACTACAGCCATAATGCTCCGCCATAACCATGTCTGGAATTTACAGACAACTTTTATGAATGGGAATCTTTTCTACTTTTCTAAATTTTGAAACTTCGGTATTTTTGTATTCAGAACTACGTCTCTAATTTAGTAGAGTGTAAATCTAACAGTAGGATTGTTCCCTGTTTAGGACCCGAACTTCAAGGGCTGCGTGCGTAACCTGCTGGTGAATCATCAGCGCCAGGATCTGGTGGGGGAGAAGACGAGACAACACGGCATAGGGCAGTGTTTCCCCAACGTGGAGCAGGGGTCCTACTTCCCAGGAGACGCCTACGCCATCTACAGTGAGTTGTAGCCTTGCTTTAGTAATAGGCAGGGCACACTTTTCATTTATGTATTTATTTATTGGCAGCCTGGTGCTGATTCTGTATGCCCAAGTATTTAGTGGCAACACCCCCTTACCTGACAATGTTTGGACAAGTTGTACAGAAAAAATAATTTATTTATTTGTGTACATATTTATGGGGACAGTGTTATTGCAAACGTGTTTCTGTTCCTCAGAGAACCAGTTTGTGGTGGGCGGTCTCCTCGACATGGAGCTCTGGTTCCGAACGTCGGAGCTCACCGGGGTTCTACTGAGCGTCTCCGAGCCCGAGGGGTTCCCAGCGTTGTCCCTCGAGCTCAACCAGGGCAAGGTCAGTCGGGACCTCGATGCTGCTTACAAATGACAAACTGACGAATTATTATATTTTTTCCAATTTTTTTTTTTTTCATAAAGTGATGGGACTTTGTTTATGCATTTCTTAACTGTAAGCTACATTGTTAATGTTTTGCACTAAAATGATTAGTCATCTTATATGTAGATTATGAATAGTGATCTTGTACACATCACTAAACCTTGCAATTATATTTAAACTACGTAATATTTAGATTTTAGAATACCATTTAAGAAACAATAGCAGATAACCATATAATATTTAAAATACTTAATTGCTGTGTGCAGGTGCCGAAACCTGTCCTTTCTTGTCGTTTCCATTATAGATAGTACTTCTTAAGAAACTCACATTTAGTGGGACCAAAGAGCCCACTGCATTTACTACCTCAAGTGTATTTATTTTATTTAGTGGTCTGCCTTTCAAACTGCAAGGATCATTAAAAACGTCACTTTGAATTAAAATATTTTGAATTAAATGAACAATAGGCTTAAAATACCCAAACTTTGAGATAGAATTTCATATCTGTAGTTTGAATTACACATACATCTGAATGAAGCAAGTTTGAGTTGAATATGGATTACTGGCCCAGTAGTGTGTGCGTGTGCTGACGCTGCTAATTGTCAACGTTGCAGGTGGTGATGACGGGGGACATTGGCAACGGGAAGCCATTCCACGTCAACACCAGCTTCTCGTCTCAGTACGCAGTGTGTGACAACCGTTGGCATCACGTGCAGGCCTGGTTTGTCAACGACGAGCTGACACTCAGGGTCGACGATAACGCTGTCAAGTATGGACACCCAAACAACGGTCACCTCAAGGAGGCCAACACTAACAGTCCACTCTACATCGGAGGGCTGCCCGGTACGTCTGCAACCAGATTACATTTACTGTTTATTTGTTTATTTATTTATTTATTTATTTATTTATTTATTTATTTATTTATTTATTTATTTATTTATTTATTTATTTATTTATTTATTTATTTATTTATTTATTTATTTATTTATTTATTTATTTATTTATTTATATATTTATTTATTTATTTATTCATTTATTCATTCATTCATTCATTCATTCATTCATTCATTTATTTATTTATTTGTATTGAAAAGTAACCCTTCTACCTATCTTCACTCACGTGCATGTCACAGGACTGCGAGTGCGAGCATTTGAAGATGTGCTTTTTTTTGTCTTTAGAACCTAATTATGTTCACATTGACTTAATTGTGTTTTGGGGAAATGAGGAAGGAGACCAACAACTCATCTGGCCACGTGAGAAGTAGGACTCATCAGCTCATGAATTATACAAGTTTCTAAACGTTTCGGGCCACACGATCTTGGTCACTCGACCATTGTGTGGTCAGTAACTCTTCACTTCGCGATGTATTACACAAACATTGACAAACTTCTTGCAGCCTTTCGGAAAGGGAAAACCCAGCCTGGCCCAAAATTCGAGCTACTCGCACATTGCTGAAATGAATGTATGTTAGCTTGGAGTAACTAACAGTGGTTTTGGCGATCAGTCTGAAACTATCCGTTAATTTAATATGAGCCTATATAATGAAATACAAGAGTTTCATTGATGATGAGGCACCGCCTTCCTTACGCTGTGTCTTGTCGTGTTGTAGACTCTGCCCCCCAGGGAACACTGCAGACCCGCGAGAACTTCAAGGGCTGCATCCGCAACGTCATCATCGGAGGTAAGCGCCTGGACTGGACGGACATGGATGCGCTTCACAACATCCTCCTGTCTTCGTGTCCCCTCAGCTCGTGATCCCGACCCACTAAGCGCCTGGACTGGACGGACATGGATGCGCTTCACAACATCCTCCTGTCTTCGTGTCCCCTCAGCTCGTGATCCCGACCCACTAAGCGCCTGGACTGGACGGACATGGATGCGCTTCACAACATCCTCCTGTCTTCGTGTCCCCTCAGCTCGTGATCCCGACCCACTAAGCGCCTGGACTGGACGGACATGGATGCGCTTCACAACATCCTCCTCTCTTCGTGTCCCGTCAGCTGGTGATCCCGACCCACTAAGCGCCTGGACTGGACGGACATGGATGCGCTTCACAACATCCTCCTGTCTTCGTGTCCCCTCAGCTCGTGATCCCGACCCACTAAGCGCCTGGACTGGACGGACATGGATGCGCTTCACAACATCCTCCTGTCTTCGTGTCCCCTCAGCTCGTGATCCCGACCCACTAAGCGCCTGGACTGGACGGACATGGATGCGCTTCACAACATCCTCCTGTCTTCGTGTCCCCTCAGCTGGTGATTCCGACCCACTAAGCGCCTGGACTGGACGGACATGGATGCGCTTCACAACATCCTCCTGTCTTCGTGTCCCCTCAGCTCGTGATCCCGACCCACTAAGCGCCTGGACTGGACGGACATGGATGCGCTTCACAACATCCTCCTCTCTTCGTGTCCCGTCAGCTGGTGATCGCGACCCACAACCGCGGCGCTTTATTTATCTATTTATAACACGTCCCACACCCGCTAGTCTCATGCTGGCCCGAGTCCAGTAATGCCAACACCTTAAGTTGCCTAGCAGATAAAGACACCAAACTCGCTGAATTTACTATTATAAGGGGGCGATTTGAAAACAGCACTGCCACGCAGAGACACTCGGGAGTTGGTAAAGATGTTTCCATGTTGAAAACCTTCTGTATCAACCTTTCGAGGACCAACTGACTGAGATAACGGCCTCACCGCTAGGATCGCTACTAAGAATATGTTGTCAATAAAAACTGTGAATATCCTGTCTTAGATGCTACGTTACTATTGGGGTCTTAGGTTACACCAACTTCATTTTCTACTTCTCTAGTTCCTTACGTCTAGGCAAACAGGTCTAGTATTGATACAAGTTCAATAATGCCAACTTAGTTTTTAAATTCCTCTACTTGTAATAGATCCAATAATGACACTTTTTGTCCGTGTATCGTTATTTGGAAAACCCCAAACACAGCGAACGTGACTGAAGATGCTCGTTTACTCTGCTGATGGGAGACAACTTCTGTGCATGAGTGTCATGAATCTGTCGATTTTGGTTGAAATAGTGTGCCAATGAAACGTGCACGTACAGTACCTGCAATTAGCTACGATGTGAGGTCAGCGTGAGAATAGCTAGCGTGGAGCGACCATACTTGTTACTGTGGTACCACGATATGTGACATCGGTCAGTACTGTTCACATCTGTGAGGTTCTCATTTTGTCTGTAACATTATCGCTACCACATTGTGTTCACAGTTTGTAATAGTATACGGCATTTTACTATAATGATGAAACTTATCTTCACACTCCAAGTTAAGAAACAGGTTTGTATTTTTTTACAATTATTAATCAATTTTTGTTATTTTATACATGATGAACAACGTGCCATTTTCGTTATGTAAGAAATATAAATAAATCATAGAATTGTTAAGAATGACAAAGAAATACAATTTATATAACATTTTCCCCAATTTTCATCTGAAAGCAATGAAAATATGTATTATTAAAAGATATCATAATAGTTGATATTCTCAAATACCAGTATTTATTTTTATTTTTATAATGCATTTTAAATTTTTAATATATACAGTAAATAGTTGCTTATCTTTAAAACAACATTTTGTTCCTGATTTGAGTTGTTAATGGTATGGAATGGTTTTCCAATACCGGTAGGCCTATGTATGGATCAAGTTTGTACGTACTAGTTATTGACATTGCGCTAATTGATACGTAGTAGTGAAGATCAAAGCACAATCAGTAAGTACACACAAACTGAAAGTAGTTCTTTTAACTTGTTACATGTATTACATTGTGAATACTACTTGACTCATACACTACGTAGGGGGTGTACATGTATTCTGTATCCTCGTGTCAGTAAGGTTGGTCTGCAATACATATTGTAACAATGTATTTACTTCCTGGCAGAGGATGAAATTATTGATATTTGTTACATTGACAAAGTCAACCAATTTTATGTTTTAATGTCCTCAGCAAGGATTTGTTATGTTCACATCACATTGCAACGCTGTGGCACCTTGTTATTTGTATACAAACATGAAACATTAATTAATGTTCTTGATGATGTATGTTAGGGGTAAAGTCTTAGTTTGTGTGATGAAAGTGACTTTATACATGCGTGGGGTCAGAGTCACTATAATCACCATGTTATTTCTTTTGGGCTAGGGGCTTAACTGTGAATTTGAGCCCAAGTTGAGGTTTGAGAGAAAATTTGATTTAATTTTTAATTTTTGAGATTTTATGGACAACTCGTTTTACAATCAAATAACAAGTGTAGCCCATGTGCATCGCATCAGTGCTGCTAAGGTACGATATCAGAAGAGTATAATTAAATAACATTTGAGGAAGCAAAGTTGTTAAATTTTTAAGTTCAGAACAAAATCATGTGAATACCATCTTAGGAGTTGTTTTTATGGCTTATAAAGTCTGGTTACCAAAAGAATATCGTTATGTAATAGTCAAGCTGACAACTTAACATACCCGCCAGATGCACGCAAACGGTCGTTTAACATCGAAATTCGGCCCTGTGAAGTTGTCGGATTGTGCAAGCAATGCAACCAACGTTGCAATATTAGAACCAGATTGTTTAATAATTTTCCATTCAACCAGTTTTCTCAAAACTTGGTGTTTGCAAAAGCATTGTATTTTGCATATTGTATTATATATTATTTCACAACTTTTAAATTTTTAGTTAGTGCTAAACGAAACATGATCTCAAACGCCAAGTGAAATTTGTTTTTGTCAAAAGTCAACACTGAAGTTTCCCCGTGAAAGTAGTCCCAAGACCGGACGTTAGCCGGTAGCCAACCCTCGTGCTCAATGTTGATATGGTCTATTCGTATATCTGATATTCTAGTGTTATGTCCACTTATTTCAACATCAACTGGATAACAGAACACAATTCACACGTAAAGGTAAGGCTGGCAATAAAATCTTCAATGTTTAGTGACTGCTAGTGTACACAAATAGGCTTAGCCTAGATGGTTATAGGTTATGTTCTTCTTCGTTCCTGAGAGCAGCCATCTTTGGTTGTGTGGCGTATGAACACACAGTCAACCGGAAATACTTGACTGAAAATTACGTAACGCATTTCATTCGGTAACCAGACTATAGAAAATAGAAAGCAAAACAAACAAAAACATTACATTATCCCATAGATTTTCTAAACACACTTCACTGTACTTTGTATGTGCAAACAATTCCACATACATAACATCAACGATTAAAAGACATTCAAAATGTTAGGGGGATTTGTCAGTAGTTGAAGTATACCTATGAAAAACAAATGTGGGCAGACACCAAAAATTAATGTGTACAGTACTAAAATCTAAAAAAAAAAAAAAATGGCTTTGTTTTTGCTCTGCAAAATTGATTTTTGGAATACAAAATGTAATGCTGATCAAAATAGAATAAATACAAAATGAGACGATACTAGGTGGTGAATTTTAATATTAAATACAGTATTGATCTTTGTCTGTGGAATGTGTACCTCAGTAACTAGTTATTAAGTTATTACCGTAATTTCTTTGTGATGTCATTAACCATGTTTCGTAATGCATTTTGTAATTTCCTAACACTAATATTACGCTATTTATTAAAACGTATGTATTGAATAAAACAATTATCAACGTACCAGACGTTTTTGAACATCATTAATTTGTAGATGTGTTCAATTTTGTTGTGTGCCACCATCCTTTGCCCTTTCTACCTTCCTTCAATATGTCTTTAGGCCTGCCCCTAAAATGGCAACAAAACTCCGATTGCCTCGGCTTCAGTGAAGGTGTGAAATTTGTACTTCCACTGAACATGTTAAAAAGATCAGTTGAAATCTGTAGGTAATTTGTACCTGACACTGTCAAGTGTGACCATTGTTGTGTAAAGTGGTCTGCTGTAGGAAAGAATTTAACATGAAATTTGAAATTGTGCATGGTTGTTAAAGACATTAAAATAAAGGTTTCAATACTTGTGTAAATTTGTATTAAATAGTTGTAAGATCATTTTTTGTTATGTTAAAAATGCCCTTGTGGTATTTTATTTTACAAATTCATAAATGTAATAACAGTGACTATTTTTCTTATTTGGTGTGTGCTAATTTTTTTACATCTGGCGATGGTACCTTCCTTAGGAACTATGCAAAATTGTAGGTAGTCATGTTTTGCATACAACAAAACATTTAAAGTACCAATGCTAAATATTACCATCTTGTGCTGCCTTAATGAACAAACACACAGGTTGTTTTCAACTACACGTCACTACATTTCAAGGTGTTCCTAATCTTTGGCAATTTAACAACATAACAAGCTCATTAATCTTGATATTCTTAAATCACTTTGCTCTCATTATAACAACCACGCAATTCTAGCGAAGCGGCTGCAGAACAAATTTTGTACTTGCTAGAAATTAACATCGTAAGTATCGTAATTTAAATGAATACACTTTTGTTATTTGGTACAGGTGTTGATATTCTAATTAGTGCTCAATTCGTGTGTTGGTTATCTTAGCTGCTTACGTTGGCCTTCGAGGATTGAAAATGCTTTACAGACTAGAAGGCTCTTGCTTGACGGAACTTGAAATGAAAACATGAACAAAAATATGGAAACTTTTCTTTATTGTCAGTATTGCAACCATATTATATATCGTCAACTACAAATCCCAGATTGTCAATCGAATAAGATTGTGCTTTTCAATGGGCCATTAGTTACATTTAACGAGCTTACATATAATCGAGTTGACACGGTTGGCATCTTCATGTCGAGATAACGTTATTCATGATGAAGCAATTAAATCTTGCCAACCAGAACACTTATGCATGCATATTCATATTATCTTGGCTATCACAATATTATTGTCTAATACGCTTTGTTCATAAAATAACGACCCTCTTCCCTTCCTTTACATGAGATGCAATGTCTAACTATGGATTATTCTATAAGAAAATAAATAGCTCAGATAATATACTCGTTTTTTTGGTAACAGGCCTGCATATACAGAATGTATCTAAACTATAGGCTAAAACAAATAAAGTTGGATTGAATAAATAGCAATACAAGAAAATCACAGTTGAAAACAAAGACAAATTCAACAAAAGGCGACGGATCGACTATTCTGGGGCGCGCACAAGGTCGGTAAAGTAGTATTACAGTACTACTACTTTTCCCACCTTGGGGAGCGCAAAGCCATGAGCGCGATGAACCCGACGAAGCCCGAAGTGCCGACCAATAGGAACACACTATGACGTCACGAGGTACTTCTGGGGCGCACAAAGCCGAACAGCGCGGCCGAAGCCCGAAGTGCCGACCAATAGGAACACACTATGATGTCACGAGGTACTTCTGGGGCGCACAAAGCCGAACAGCGCGGCCGAAGCCCGAAGTGCCGACCAATAGGAACACACGATGACGTCACGAGGTACTTCTGGGGCGCACAAAGCCGAACAGCGCGGCCGAAGCCCGAAGTGCCGACCAATAGGAACACACGATGACGTCACGAGGTACTTCTGGGGCGCACAAAGCCGAACAGCGCGGCCGAAGCCCGAAGTGCCGACCAATAGGAACACACGATGACGTCACGAGGTACTTCTGGGGCGCACAAAGCCGAACAGCGCGGCCGAAGCCCGAAGTGCCGACCAATAGGAACACACGATGACGTCACGTCACGAGGTACTTCTGGGGCGCACAAAGCCGAACAGCGCGGCCGAAGCCATGAGCGCTATGAACCCGAAGAAGCCCGAAGTGCCGACCAATAGGAACAACGCCCCCACCTTCATCGGAAAGACGAGCAGCATCTTAACGACGAAGATGATCATCATAGGTAGGAGGTTCCTCTTGACGAATGGGGGCATCCCTCCGGCCTCCACGATGTCGTCATAGGGGTCTGGAACCACAACGACGCGTTACACTATGTCGCTGACATGTCGTGGAGCCACATTCGGGGAGGCTTCACAAATAATTAGTTTTTTTTTTTTAGTTTTCAAAACGTAACTACTCTCATGTTTACGAAAAAGCCTGCAAGTTAGTCCAATAGTATATATTTAATTGTCTTCTTCTCCTGTTCCTAAACCATCTACTTGAAACGTCCATTGGGGACAATTTGCGACCTTCGGCTGGATACCTGGAAATTTCAAATACAGCGGGTTTGACTAATGAGGACCCTCTATTAAGAGGAAGACTGCCTTTACGAACGTGTAAAAGAAAGACAGGAATCTATGAAAATCAAATATTTTGTAACTGAGTAGACCAAAAATAATTATTTTTCAAATTTAAAGCCGCAATTGTTTTTTGTAGGAACGTGTGTGAATATTTAAAATAATTTATACCTGGTCCTGGTATTCAAATAAAATGCCCATAACATTAATACGCGCTCATAGTTGTGGCCAATTCCGTAGAGCGATTTCTTTGCCGTCATTGTCGACGAATTACGCCCATCTAAATTCGTTGAAAGGAGTTGTTAGCGGACGGACAGACACAGCGCCACAGCCAGTCTCTCACACAGACCAAAAGCAACAACATTGAGCATATTCTTCAAAATACTGACGAAACATATCCATAGGTGTTGATTCATGTTTTCATTGTAGAAAGTGGAAACACCTGCCTTGTCAACAGCATCCTTTATCCTTGACGGGGCAATCAGAGCGTTATTGTTAAACGTTGCTTGAGGATACATGACAGGTATAAAGGTTTCTAAATACGTTCAATAAGGGACGCGGGCGCTCCGCGACATTGGCAACAACTATAATATCGTTGAGTGAGGAATATAGGAATATATATTCCTCCTCCTATATTCCTCACTCAACAATAATATACTCTTATCGACATCCACTCACCCCTGTCTTCGATGATGATCGGCAGTTTCCCGTCCCCCTCAGGACTCAGAACAACCTCTGTTCCTCCCCAGAACTTCTCGTCGCCGTTGTCGTTCCTCTCGACGACGCGGCCGGCGACCCTCTGCTCCGCGGGTCTCGGCAACAGGTGCCCCTTCTGCCTCTCTGACCCCCCCGCGGCGTCGCTGCGTTGAAACAGGGTGAGCGTCACCAGTAGGACGGTTGAGCAGCGGAACATTATCGATGTTGACGTCAACATCTAATTGTCTTGTATCTTCGCGCACACATGTGTAAACATCTTGATGGAAGTATTACAAATATTCAAAAAGCCAAAGTTTAATGCATACGTCACAAATTCAAGTCATTTTTCAATCATATTTCAAATGTTGTACTTATTCCTTTACAGATGTCTACAGCGTCACTGACCATTTTCCGTAAATGGTCGATGGTAGTTTTAGTAAATATTCTAAACAAAACTAAAAATTTACAAAATTCGAAACTATCCGATTTGTATGTACTAAGTCCAAATGTCGTAACTTTTGTGACTTGTTTATATAAATTTTACGTATAACAATCTTGATAGTTATCTTGATTTTCACTGCGAAATTTGAAACATTACCAAATTAAATTATTTTCATACACAATAATCACAAATTATAGTATCCGATGTCGATTTCGGTTCAGATTATGCTAATTGCTTCGAAATTTGATTAACTTCAATTTTCGTGTTTATTACAACATCACCATTGATGATTTTCTCATTTTTGTATGCACAGTTTGATAAAATATATTTTTTTCTAAACATATTCTTTGTTTCCAAATAAATTACATTTGCTCCTATTCTATTCTCACTTCCCTGTCCTTAGACTTTTTTCCAAACATTTCTCTAAGAGTAGAAAACACTAGTTTTGCTTTCAGTGCAATGACACACGAGTACGACGTCTACTCTCCACCTATCTCGCCGCTGTCTCGCAAGTAACTGACGAACATGTCTCCATACTTGAGATATTTCTCCTCTCGCCCGATCCACTAACTCACTGCACGTTGACGTATGTAAATGCATCGGACTATAACTATGATCTTAATCGGCCTGATTGCCATTAATTAATTGCTCGTTACTGTCTAGTGAACTACGTTTAACCCAAAATGATCCAGTGTTGCATTCATTTATGACCCAGCCTGCACACCTTAGTACCTGTGCTGCACATCGTTTAAATGCAAATTATGTAATTATAGTTTTTAAAATTAGTTAATTGTTCATTTGGGCCGATCGAGGTAGCTACTGGGAATTTTAAAGTGTAGACCCGTTTAAAGTTGGCGTAAATAATTGCGGGAGATTAATTATAGCCATGAATGTTTCATCGGGTTTCACGCGGATTTGAGGAGTGGTCGGTGGCGGAGCCGTACTAGAAACATAGATTGGATGTAGGCTTTGGCTGATGCTGGGTAAGGGCGTTTCTCTTTCTTCCCGTGGGTTCGCTCTTCTCTCTTCTTCAAGCTTGCTAGAGGTCTTCGTCTCTTATCTTCACTTTGTTCCTTTCCAGTCGTCATGGTATACAAATGTAAGGCTGTAGAGTATCCGGGGGGGGGGGGGGGGGGTATGGGGTTCAACGTTCAACCCCTCATGCCCAAAAATTGAACGGAGAGAAGGATGGAAATTTGGAGGTAGGAGGAAGCTTCATTTATTATTATTTTATTTATTTGTTTTGTATTGATAATATTAACTATGTACAAATTATATTAACTGTATTTAATTTTATTTATAATCATTCTTACAATCTCAAACATACATTATGATATTGTCCGAATCTGAAAATTGATAACTTGCGTTTATAACGTCATTATCGGAGAAAAAATTCGCCATCGGCGAATCAGCCTCCAGCGGCTGGGGCTTTCGCCCCAGACCCCTACCAGCTTGGGATCTTCGCTCTCACTTCGCACGCACGCAATCACTGGGGGGGCATATTATTACCTATTATATAATCAAGTTAGAAATTCGTATGTTCTAATAAAATATAGAAATAAAAAGTGTTGCCGGACTTTTCGTTCGGTCCACTGAACGATATGATAGGGTTATCCAATGGCTCCACTGGACCGCACTGGGTGCGCTTCAATTAAAACAATGCGCAACAATACAAGATAGGCTTACCAATGAGTAGGCCTACTGACACTGATTGAGACGGCTCAGCGATAATACGCGAGGCAAATTCGAGAGGTTGCGGGAAAACAAACTAAATAAGGGGGGGGGGGCGTTTGGGGTGCAAAGAGGGCCGACATGAATAAAAACAGACAAGAGGAGAGAAACTTGAATAAGTGAGCAAGACCATGATAATGAACAAATGGATTATCGAAGCGGGCACCGGTCACCACGAGGATGACCCACATCTACCGGATAGAAATTGAGTTCAATTCTCTTTTAACTCAATTCAAATCTCACTCCTGCCTTCTGTTCATGCACACGTCCCTTTGCACACGTCCTTGCTACAATTGTACACTAGATTCCAACTGTCTCCGAGAGGTCGCTGCACTTGCCAGAGCGCCTGTGATATCGCTGTACGGCAACCCCCCAACGCACTCGAGCCTATAGGTTCCAATTGTCTCCGCGAGGTCGCTACACTTACCGGAGCGCCTGTGATATCGCTGTACGGCAACCCCAACACACTCGAGCCTAGGTTCCAACTGTCTCCGCGAGGTCGCTGCACTTACCGGAGCGCCTGTGATATCGCTGTACGGCAACCCCAACACACTCGAGCCTAGGTTCCAACTGTCTCCGCGAGGTCGCTGCACTTACCGGAGCGCCTGTGATATCGCTGTACGGCAACCCCAACACACTCGAGCCTAGGTTCCAACTGTCTCCGCGAGGTCGCTGCACTTACCGGAGCGCCTGTGATATCGCTGTACGGCAACCCCAACGCACGAACACTTGTGAGGCGATACAACGCCAGTGTGCAGACTGTTAAAACCATCGACACATTCAATTAAAACGGAAATGAAACCAAAGGAGTCCACACCAAGAATAATTACACACAAACTTACATCACAATTCAATTTTTATTACAACTTGTAATCATGTATTTTAGCTCAGGGTCAATTCAAATGTATCTATTTTAATAATACACATCACAAGTTGAAATTTTAGTAAAGTTTGTTTCACGTACACAAATATTCAAACATAATTTCACGAAAAAAAATAAAATCCAAAATTTTGCAAGAAACGCGTCATGTGTTTGAGAAATTGTTAAGCGTGCAACAATGCCATGATATATTTGACACGTGAAAATAATCTTTACAGGTCCATAATCGAAATCAGTAATCACACATTTACTCGGGTATTTTCAGATTCAACTCTGTTACAAAAATCACTTGTTTCACATTTCAATGAGATCAACTTAGGCCTACGCGTTTGTCGCAATTGCGATAACCGCTCACTGTAAAACTGAATAATAATGACTGCCTGGCGGTTAGATACGTTTTCCCTTGATTGATTGATTGATTGATTGATGAGACTGAGATCGAACCAACTTAACAGTCTGCGGCAGCAAAGCGCAAGAATTTTAAGTTTTCTGTTCGTATTCTTTAAACAACTTTTAAATCAAAATGGCGGGGAGATAGAGTAACTAGATGTCCACACAGATAACGAAAAAATATATTTGGATAATTTATTACGTTTGAATAAAATCAGATAATAGCCCAACTATCAGGTTTAGGGCCGGTATTTCAATGTCCAGTTAAAGTGTCAAGTAAATTTAACTGTCAGGTAAGCCAAGTTTGGTGTATTTCTATTGGCCGTTGTCATGGTGAAAACAATTTAACTAAAAAGTAAATTTTAACTGGACATTGAAATAACGGCCCTTAATCGAAAACGAATTAATTAAGTATATATTTTGTTTCGTTATCTGTAGATCTTGTCAACTTAATGACATCTAGCTGCGCTATCTATCCACAGTTTCGATTATAAAAGTTGTTATCAAGATTCAAGATACGAACATAAGAACCTTATTCTCAAGCTGTGCTGCCGCAGACTGCCAACTTTATTATTTATGTATGGGTAATAAATACATTGTAAATAACTGTTTTATTGTTTAGCTTTGTCCTAATTGATTCTACATACAATTTTATTTGTATGATTGTGTATTATTTATTGTAATTATTTAGGTAATTCGTTATATTTAAGTATTTATTTTAGTTTTTAAGAACACCAGTATTTACTAGTTATCTAAGTATGGTATATATTTATGTACTTAAGTATCCATTTACGTATTTATGTATTTATTCATTTATTCTCTTACTCATTTATTTATTCATTTATTCATTTATTCATTCATACATTAATTTATACATTTTGTTTATTCATTAATTTTTACTTATATTATATGTAAGTAGGACTAGTCACTGTTTATTTCTTTTTTTTTATTTACGTATTTACTTCTTTATTTGCATATTATGTGTTCGTCAAAGTACTAATTTATTATTTATTTATTTATTTATTTACATATGGGTCCTATGTTTAGTAATTCCAAGAATTTCTAATTTCTAGTAATTGGTTTAATATTTAGGGTTGTATTTAATGATCTGACACTGTAACTATTCATAGCTATAGGAGCCTTTATAAATTGCTTATCATCTTTCGGTTCTAATTAATTTCAAGTGAAACTTGTTATTTAGTTTTCGTGTTATAAATTGAATGTAAACTATTTAATTATAAATTGCTCTCAATAAATATGTAAAACTGTGATGTAGTGTTCACTTAGTTAATACTTATGTTGAGTAGTTCTCCACTAGGCCCAATACTTATAGCTACTAGTTTTTACCCAACTCTACGAGAGAAAGAGCTATATAATATAGGTTTGTTAATTTTTATTCGTGTTACCAAAAAATATAATAACATTTTATGAATGTATTGTATTCTTTAATTCAAATTAAGACAAAGACAACTTTAATTTGTTTACATTAGATAGTGGTTAATTTACATTGGTCAACCTCATCGAGCGTAAATCGTTCTTAACCATCCAGGATACAAAAAGAGGCAACAGTTTTTCTTCTACTACGCATAATATTACGAATGGACACACATCTATGGTACTAAAACCTGTCACAGGCTTTCACGGCCGGAGTCTTGATTGAAACTTGAATATCGGGTATTGCAGGTCCATTGAATTACAATTCTGAGTTTCGGGCTTTTTGCGCTGTCCGTCTTCAGGAGTGCCCTCAACAGAACGAGCCTGTGTTGTGCAGCTCGTAAGTGGCTGTCAACCCTCCCAGTTGCGCCCCTAGTTTCAAGGGCACAAGTCGACCGCGGGAACTCAGTTTCGTGCACGGCCGATGGACGCTTCTATCTAAAGTCAGAAGTAATTAGGAGGAAAACACCTACATGTGCGGTTTCAGCATGTGGCCGCGCACGCGCATAAACACAGTCTGCGCGCGGTGATGCCAGATGTGGCGACCATCGGCGTTTAAACCCGTATCTCGCTCCCTAGAAAGGCAGCACTGCACAATCATGCTGAAACCGCACACCCAGTGCTTTAACTCATAATTACTTCAGTTCTGTAAAGACTATCGAAGTCTGAGCAGGTGCAATGACTTAAGGAAGAACTCCAGTTTCCCGCAAGTAAATCATATGTCTAAAATAATTATATGTAGAAAGTTGTACGTGTTTGAAAATCAGTCCATCTGACTCAGATCGAAGTGTCCACCGGCCGGGCACGTCAACTTGATCGCGGTTGCGCATGCGCCCTCTCACGCCCAGCCAATCACGACCAAGCAGGAGGAGGGCGCATGCGCCAGGTCATCTCTCAAACTGGGGGCGCAACTTGTTTGAGTTAACGAGCTGGACAGCTGAGTAGGTTCGTTCTGAAAAACATAACTTTGTGGACGCGGCAAAACCAGACAGCCAAGTTTTATGTGAGGGTTCTGTCACTACCTACTTGGTGCCAACTTAACGGGGATGACGTCATAATACACTCTTTCATTTGGTCAACATCCCTTCCTTTAGAATGAGTATGGAGTCAGTTACACAACCAACCGTAAAATTTGTTAACAAAACAAGACACAAAACTGTCAACAAAATTGCTTTCTGAATAGAGAGTTGTCTACAACATTTGTTTCTGCTACGTCACTATTGGTATGTGATGGTTTCGTTTTAGTCACTTTTTTAATGCCTTGTATAAAGTAGTGCCAACTCTTTGAGTCCTCAACAAAATTTTTAATGTTCTAGTTTTTGTTATAGCAAGTTCACGCCAAATAAAAAAAGTTACGTTTTTGAAACCGTTGAAAAAAAGGTTCAAATTTATCATAAGTTGGCAGTACTTCCGTAAAGCAATTTGTAGAACAGCTAAGTGTAAAAGGGCAAAGGAGCCATTTAGAAATCCTAAACGTGGACAGATGTAGCGGTTGTGTGTTTTGGGGGCAGGGGGGAGCGTAACATTGGTTTAAAATATTTTTTCGGACACTTTTTTTCTGGCAAAGCCTAATGATAGCGATTGTACATTTTCCTTCTACTGCGATGTCTTGAAATACGGACTGGTCTACTGCTTGGACCACCAACAGCTTTACACGCCGCTTATCTGGCACGGGTCGTGGCCATGCCTATAATACTAGAGGAGAGCCGCCTGCGATTGTGCGCACACTCCGCTAATACACCTTGAGCTGGTTCTTCTCGTCGAAGCCGGCCGAGTGTCCAGCGTTGCGCACTATGAAGCTGGTACCGTCAAAGTGCATCCGTCTCTCGCCGCGCCGCACGAACAGGTGTGACGTGTTGCCCATGGAGGCCGTGCAGTGCATGAACGGCGTCGTCAAGGAGGCGGTGCCGTTAGACGGGGACGTGCGCATCTGGTACTTGTTGCTCTGGCGGGCAACCCTGGAACCGGAAATACTTTTATACGTTGGATTAGTTGTTTAAGAAATGGGTCTGTGGGCAGCTATAACTTTATAGGGCACTAGCAACACCAAAAGACAACAATGAAACAAATGAATTGAATCGATGGACAAACAACAAGCTGTCAAAAAATAATTTCTTCTGATTTTGGAAAACAAAACAAAAAACAAACAAATGCACATACAAAACTTTCACTTAGTCGTTGTCTATCATTAAAAGTTTTAAATGGCGAGCAGTTACTATTGCTACACATGTTTTTATTTCTATGGTTGCAATTTTATTATTTTGACAGCTGATTGTGTGTCCATCAGTTCAATTCATTTGTTCCATTGTTGTCTTTGGTGTTGCTAGTGCCCTATACTATCAACAAGTAACACTAAGTAACACGGCTGCCGATCTTCTTTAAGGTGAGCTGTTGGTTCCTATAATTCTTTCCCTCTCAATACTACTTTATTTATAATGAAATTATTATTTGGTGTTGACGGCGTACTCGACATCTAGGTTATATGACGTCGGAGAAGTGGGACACATAGGAGATTGAACGACTTCATTTGGTCGCCTTACCACTAGCACAATCAACCCCGGGGCCCGGGCCCAGACGGGGTACTCAAATTACTGACCATGCCACATCTGGTTTATCTTTTTGGCAATCGTGTAATTAACTACATGCATTGCACTGTCAGTCATACTTGGCAACTAACTAGACCCCATCCCACTATGCGTAATAGCTAGCTGTGTTTGATACTGACGTCAATTATGAGTCAGGGTTCGGCGAGTTCTTCACGGACAATAAATCAACTAAATCTAGGGAATAGTAGTAATTTAGTTTCTTAATTTTTCTTGCATTCAATTATTGTAGACAAGAAATACTGAATCTAGTTCCCATATTATTATCATTCAAGTGTCTATGCACTTTGACTGCAGAGCTATGGCTAAAAGAATGGGAATTGAACGTTTTCATTTATTCTGCAAAGAATGGTAGGCTACACAGTTTTGCAAAGGTGAATTGAATTTTGAATTTTTAAACCTTCAAAAATGTAATCCCACAGATAACTATAATCACAAATATTGTTTTAAATCCTTAAAGTGAACAAAAACACCAACAAACAACCTTGTTTACCACTGACAGTCGACACGCTAACAAAAATAGTCTCCTATCACGATTGGCTACGCGATCCTGGCGGCGAGTATCTCATCAATACTGCATCCACCAGGCTGTGAATCAAGTTTAACTAGAGCCTCTCCGCGTGGCAGCGCTGTTATCTTCCTGTCATGACCTTCGGTTACTGCTAATGTAGAGTCAACGACAATGTGACAAGTAAGTGTTGCTGTTACCTGACAAGACCGTCGGCCGTCTGCGAGATCCGCACGCCATTGACTATCCAGTTGTCTACGCCGTCGTCTGTCATCCAGTAGTTGGCGCGCTTCAACAGGTTGATCGCCTCGGTGACGAAGCTCGGCCCGTGTCGGGAGTCTTCGTAGAAGAGCGGCAACGAGAAGTCCTTGGTCATGTCCGAGAACGTGTCCGTGGTGGTCCTAGTTCCGGCCGCGTCCACCAGATACACCAGGGCGCACTGCTCCGACGTGAAGCTCACGCCCTTGTACCACATCTTGGCGTACCTGACGAAGCAACAACTCTGCACTACTCGTAAAAGTTCACAAACGGGGTGGATTACAAAAAGGGCGTGTATGTGGCATGAGAAAAGAGAGCGCTGGTTTCATGATTGTTCTTCAAAACTTCTTTGGCCACGTATAGCTAGCTGGATTGTCTATTATCAATAGGGCACTAGCAACACCAAAAGACAACAATGAAACAAATGAATTGAATCGATGGACAAACAACAAGCTGTCAAAATATAATTTCTTCTGATTTTGGAAAACAAAACAAAAAACAAACAAATACACACACAAAACTTTCACTTAGTTGTTGTCCATCATTAAAAGTTTTAAAGGCGAGTAGTTACTATTGCTACACTTGTTTCCATTTGTATGGTTGTAATTTTATTATTTTGACAGCTGATTGTTTGTCCATCAGTTCAATTTATTTGTTTTATTGTTGTCTTTCGGTGTTGCTAGTGCCCTATAGGTTCATGGTTTTTGCCTTGCACAGCTTTCTCTACTACAGGGTTGGCGACATTTCCCATGTTGCTTTGCAGTGTGCAGGTTGCACTGATCGCGTTATTTAGCCCCCAGTGTGGGGTAGCATCAACTGCGATGGGAAAGTGTGGCACACAAAGTTGTGTTTCACATTCTAAGTTTTTAAACATAATTTTACTGATCAGTGAAGTGACATTGTGACCAGCAGCTTTGCGCCATATAAGGCTGTCGGCTGTGATTGGTGGAGGAGTTGACTTACTTCTCGTTGCCGTCAGCGTCGTGCGCCAGTATCTCTACTCTGCTCCCGTACTGGTAGACCCGACCGTTGGGGTGTAGAAGCGCCACGGAACCGCCCGACGCGCTCATCGCCATCACGATGTTTGTCTGGAGACAACACAAGGAACGCTCGTCACACTTTCCTCAGGGGACGGCTGCACTCTTCATTTATCCTATATTACTTTGCTTATTTGGCGTATTCGACAACTTATGACGTCGGGAGGTGATTGGAAGGAAGGAACAAGTAGGAGGATCAAATGTGGTAAATGGGTGGAAGAGGGAAATTGGAGTATCTCATTAATTTTCATCGCCTCTTACGATTTGCAGAGTCACCCTGAACCAAATTCTATCCCGACCCCACCAGACGGGGGGGGGGGGGGGGTCTATATTCATCAACGTACTTTGCGTATTGATTCGTAAGTTAGGTTGTGTGTATTGTGTGTGGCAGTCGAGAGTGAAGCAAGAGTACCTTGAAGTTGATGACGCGCACGGCCTGGTCCACGGTCATGTCGACGCGCACGTGGTCGCGCAGGCGCATTGACATCGTCCCGTGAGGCGTCGCAACGGCAGTCGTCTGCTGCGTCCCCTCCTTCACGCAGTCGCCGTACGAGTCGGGGTACGAGTCGCCGTACGCGTCGCCGAATGTTTCCTGCAAACCGACAACACTGTCTGGTGAGCCCTGCTATAAACGTACTGGCTGCACCAAATACTATATCTACCCCCCCCCCCCCCCCACGTAACTTGTCTCGTGCTTACGAAATAGCCGAGTAATTTTCTTTTTCTCTGGAGTGAAAATCAAACACAATACTAATTAAGATAATTGCTTTGATATGTGTGTTATTTAATCCTAGGCCTAACACATCATCCATCTTATTCACGCGATATACAAGACTGGTTATTTATTAGATTGTGGCGAAATCGCTATTTACCATACTTAATCAATTCTAAATTATTATTCTATACAGGTTGGCACGCTTTTTCCATCTAAAGTGGATTTAACTAAGTGCAAAACCTGTAGCAAACAGCGAAGCGAACAGACGTCAACTAATTATCCCGTCGAGGTTCGGTTAGCCCTAAATTTAGAGGTCTGACGTAATATTTAAGCCTGTTGATTTGATCCTCTGAAATAATCTCAGCCAACTTCAAGGAGCCCACGATTACTCCGAATTATCCGAAAGAAAAATTAATAGTCCCAGTATAAAAAAACGCACGTGCGTAGGTATTTATGCCATTATGTTTTATCGGTAGTGTGTCCTTTTGATAAGAAAATATAGAATGAATAAATTACCTTATATTATTTTCCATTGTTACTAATCATTTAATATTGCATTCACCTAAATGTAATTGAGGTATTTTAGTAAGTGTCTTTCGGAAAATTAGAGCTTGACAGACCAGCCCTGTCAAAACAAGTTATTTCTTATTTTATTTTATTGACGCAGACAGACAGACAGACAGACAGACAGACAGACAGACAGACAGACAGACAGACAGACAGACAGACAGACAGACAGACAGACAGACAGACAGACAGACAGACTGATAAACATCCTATACTACCGTGTACGCAGAAGGGTCGTCGGAGGGGTAGAAGGACGTGAGCACGGATGTCTGGTTGGCTGCGCGAATGGCTCGAAGAGTGAAAGGGAGAGAAGGAGAGGGGAAGAGAGAGAGAGACAGACTGACAAACATCCTATATTACCTACCGTGTACGCAGAAGGGTCGTCGGAGGGGTAGAAGGACGTGAGCACGGATGTCTGGTTGGCTGCGCGAATGGCTCGAAGAGTGAGAGGGAGAGAAGGAGAGGGGAAGAGAGAGAGAGACAGACTGACAAACATCCTATATTACCTACCGTGTACGCAGAAGGGTCGTCGGAGGGGTAGAAGGACGTGAGCACGGATGTCTGGTTGGCTGCGCGAATGGCTCGAAGAGTGAGAGGGAGAGAAGGAGAGGGGAAGAGAGAGAGAGACAGACTGACAAACATCCTATATTACCTACCGTGTACGCAGAAGGGTCGTCGGAGGGGTAGAAGGACGTGAGCACGGATGTCTGGTTGGCTGCGCGAATGGCTCGAAGAGTGAGAGGGAGAGAAGGAGAGGGGAAGAGAGAGAGAGACAGACTGACAAACATCCTATATTACCTACCGTGTACGCAGAAGGGTCGTCGGAGGGGTAGAAGGACGTGAGCACGGATGTCTGGTTGGCTGCGCGAATGGCTCGAATAGTGAGAGGGAGAGTAGGAGAGGGGAAGAGAGAGAGAGACAGACTGACAAACATCCTATATTACCTACCGTGTACGCAGAAGGGTCGTCGGAGGGGTAGAAGGACGTGAGCACGGATGTCTGGTTGGCTGCGCGAATGGCTCGTGGTCGGGCCCGCCAGTTGTCTATGGACGCTAGTGATGTGCTCGACTGGGCTATGGATGGAATGGTCCAGTGGTCCGAAGGCGGGGTGTCCACATTCTTGAAGTCGGACTGAAAATCAAGTAGAACTGCAATCTCGTCTAATTAGGTAGCTTACACTATATAGTAATAACATACTACACTACCCCCATGAGTCAATATAAGAGGACTGTAGGAGACAACCTTTCACTTCGTAATGTGCGTTCCATTTATTAGGCCTACCTCAATGACATAGGCTACACTCGAATTCATCCTCAGTTTGCACTCAGGTAGTAGGCTTGAGGGACCTCGGCCGGGCGGAATGTTAATTATGTTTTCAAGTCACATTTTCACGTCGGTTACCTTACCCTCCCTACCGTCCGCCAGGCCGAGGTCCGATGGTGGGGGTACTGGAGCCTAATACCTGGGTGCAGACTCAGGGTGAACTCGAGAGTAGGCCTAGTGGCAGTGGTGCGTTGGACAGGAGCAAACCTTCTAGGTTAAGTCCCCCACCCTTCCGCATTATATTTTTATAGATATTGCAAGGAAGGATAGATCGATAGATAGATAGATAGATAGATAGATGATGGTCTTTATTGAAGGCGGGATTGTCATTGTCATTGAATGAGGATGGGAATGGGGATAGAGACGATAAAATGGGAAAAATTAAGATCACTTTGGTGAATGATGACTATAGGGTTATAAAAGTAGGCCTATATGCGTATTTTGCAGGCACCGGTCCCCACGAGCAGGAACCCGCCTCGACCGGGAAGTCCTTACAATATCTACGGGCTGATGTAATTCACTTTTTACGCTTCAAGGTACGTACATTCCCCGACGGGGCTCGTCGAACACCCAAGTGTCACCATTATTATTCAAGTAGAGTATATTCTAGTCAAAAGCAGGATATAGATGTTATTGTTTGTGTTTAATGACACATTCAACATAGCAAGATCATTTGGCGCCATATCTTCGGTAATTGTATGGCAGCCGCACATGGTATAGTTTTTTACTCACTGTTTCCCGCTTCCTTCATGGCATATATCTACATCCTATTTACATATTGTTGCAATACTAATAGGTTGCTTTTACTCCGACTCGCCATGGCAAAGGTACCCAGGTAGCCTAACGTACCGTACGTAATTCAAAAGATTGTACCCTAGGCCTATCACACGGAAAGTATAGCATATAGAATAGTAAGACTATAATAGCATTAATGATTTCCTCTTCTTCTACCTCTTATATAAGTAAGTACTAACTAAAACAGTCTGATAAACAACCAGGCTCTAGCTAACCAAGACAAGCCGGACCTGTGACTGATGTGAAATTCACTATAGGATCCAGACCTGCAAATCCTAGACCTTATGTTTAAAATGATACCCATTAAATTTAGCATTTAAAATGAATGTTTAGGCGTTTGTCAAAGATTAAAACTTAAGCGTTTGGATTTTAATAGAAAAACAAAACACTATAGTTTACAGACAAAGTTTGAGGCTTCCTTTGCTTACAATATTGTAATTATTTGCGAAATACCCTGAAATGTGAAAACAGTATTCATATACGTGTTTGTAGTAATGAGAAAATACAGGCATTACCTTGACGTCGTCTATTCCAGTAGATCCATGATAAGAATGTGAAGTATAAAGACTCCTTTGACGCAATGGACGTTTCTTTACAACTTCTGGTATATCGGAAATTTTCATTTCTGACTCTTTCTGTACGTTACTAATCATTGTTTATAAATTAAAAAATTTGACCCTGTTAAGTTAATGCTATATTCTGAGATTTACGAAGTTGCCAGTAAAATCAAACTTGAAAGAGCGAAAATGCATATCGTGTGAATATTACAGATTGAACCTTTTTGATGTTGTGTTATTCCGTTCCTAAGCAACAACCAGTGCCACCTGGATAATCAGAGCTGTTTATGTAACCAAAGAGCTTGGAGAGATGTTAAACATCTCACCTCATCTCTCCAAATTGAAAAGCTTTGGCTATTGTTATTCACCAATCAAAGAACAACAATTATGCCACAGCCATCTTTATCTGAATAAAAATGGTTCTCGTTTGGTTCTCGTTGGACATGGTTGGACTTCAACAATGTGTATTAGTGATGATGGCAGCAAAAATGGCTGCCGAGTTCTGTCATGACTTGACTGACTGAAATGTAGTTATTATTTATCTGAACGGACACGGTGTAGACATTTCTTTATTATGTGTACACTGGTGCAAAACACAATCATTACAATCTTGAGGACTCAACTGTCATGATTGTAATTAGAATCTTCTTTTAATCATTTATATTTATTTATTTTTACATTCAGAACTGTTACATAGTTACATTGAATAAAAGTGAACATATAAGTGAACAAAACAAGTGACTGAAATACCCACAAAAGCTGGCAGCTCGTGCGTGCAGAAAGTGATTCATCTATTGGTTGACAAGGGAAATGTGACATCACACTAACCCCCGATAGACCTTTCTCAGAATTCATCTAGGACCGTATTTTATATGGATAACACAACATAGATGACCAACGACGGAAATATAAAGGTCAGTTTACACTTTCCTAAGATTCACATGCATTCCGCTAGGTCGCAGTATTTACCGGATGTGGCTCGAGCGCGCACAGTTTTGATTTCGACTGGGTCCTTCTCTTGTCATCTGTGATAGGCCTAGGCCAATACTGAAAAACTGTTGTGATGGGTGTAATAATACTTTAACTCCTGAAAGATCATTTTCTAGTTATAGGCCTTTTATGCAGAGGACCCATAAATTGCAAACAAAAAAACTGCCCTTCATAGTCTTTAGTTGTATTGTTTTCTTGTACTATAAGGATAGGATATTAGATGCAATCAGACAAGAGTGGTAAAAATTAACTCCAAAAGTACAATCTAATAACACTTTTATTTTAAACAAATAATAACAATAGAAACTATTTGAGCTTTTTCACATGGGCAACATAACATTGTTACCTATTAACAAATAAGTTATCACATCATTGTTAAACTAATTCGTAATCTTGACTCTGTCCTAGGTCTTGTTCTTGCCCACGGCCGGACGTGTAGGCGTACATCGGCTGGTGATGCGATGGGCTGTAGACCTGTTGCTTGTGTTCGGCCATCTTCGGCGCCACTCGGGCGTGAGCCACCGTAGCCTGCGCCGCGTGTTCCTTGTGGTTGACGGGGGCGGCGACAGAGTGCGTAGCATGTCCCTCCTTGGTGACGACGGCGTTGAAACCGCTCTTACCGTCGACTGTGTAGTGTACGATGCGTTTGGTGCCGTCGGGTTCGACCAGACTGTACATTCCCTTGACGACGTCACCGTCCCGGCTCTGGAAACACAGGTATAGTCACGATCAGAACGAAATAGGCCCCGAACAGGTAGCGAAGGCCGTAGAGTGCAGTTGAAGGGTTAATGCGGCTTTGCACGCAAAGCTTGGCGTAGAATGCGTCACCACCGTCCAAGCCCAAATCCATGGCCTGCTGGATGGGTAAATCAGCGCGGACAAGGTCTACTTGACCCATCCAGCAGGCTGTGATGGCAGCATTTCAAGTCCAGAGCCTCCTGGATGGGTAAATCAGCCCTTTTTTCATGGCTAAGTTCAAGGTCCACTAGATCGCTTGTAGCGCGCGTTGCGCTTCGCAATTACTCCGCTAGGAGTAAATCCAGTAGACCTTGGGCTAAGTTATGCGGAGATCAAGTAGACCTTGTCTGAGGGCTGGCACTACGCTGGCGCTGCGAGTGGGAGAATGTGGCAGTGCAAAGCCCCATTGGAAGGAAATAATGGAAAGAAGTCCGGAGGGGGTAAGGGGTAGGGGAGAGAAGACCGGAGACCACTTGTCATGACAGGCAGAGTCGTTACTGGGCCAATTCTACCATGTATTTTAGATAACAACTATTTTAAAACAATGCTAATGGATAGATAGGTTCCAATACTGCTAGATGCCCAGTGTGGCGATGGGATGGGACCTCACGGGCACATTTAGAAGCTATTTTGAATATTGAGATTGCGTGTGGTATCGAAATATCGCTTATTTGTGGTTTAACTATCTTTTTTCTAGTATAATAATAATGTTTGTAGGAAATGGGCCCCGGTGACTAACAGGTGTTTGGGAGGAATGTCCGACATCTGTTAGTGTGTATCAAAGCCAGGCTTCGCCTTGTGACTGTGACTCATTGCCGGTAGCTGGTATCGAACCAGCGACCTCCGAATGAGAGCGTTAATGTGTGATACCCACCTCGTGATGTTCCTTGATGTCTCCAGTGTGCTCGTCCTTGACTCCATACTTGTACTCGTACTTGGGGTAATGCTGAAACATGAGATCATGTTTAGAGGGGCCGCTAGAATAGTGGGCCTACTAGTCCCATGCCGACCTCAGATCCTTGTCTACTGCCCCTTTCATGCGCGCTGTTTCAACCAAACTGAACACATTACATGACGTTCTTCGTAAAGGCATTATTCCGCTTTCACGCCCGCTGTGTATGGAATTTACAGGTATCCAATAATATTCGATCATTAATTATCACTTTAATCAGCTGGTTTCAAAATCAATTAATTAAGCTGGTACTATTGGACTCTAAGACTTGTTACGTTGGGTCAACTTTATCATGATTGTGAATTGTTTTTATTAATTTCAACCCTTTTGGTCTATAAAAATAACAACTAAAAGATGTTTTAATAAGAATCAAAAATATTTATTTAATAATTTCTAGTTTCTGATTTAAGTGAGCACCCTCTAAAGTACCGGGCCAAGACTCACGTGGGGCTCCTTCTCGTGGTGGTAGCCGTGATCCTCCCCCTGAGCGGCAACCATGGAGACGCGGTCTTGCGCGCTGTTGCCGTATCCTCCGTAGCGCTGGTAGGGTAGCGCCATCGCGCACGTCAGCGCCACTGACAGCAGACAGGCGAACTAAAGCGGTCAGAGAACAAGGCTTTCATTATCTTGCGCGCTGTTGCCGTATCCTCCGTAGCGCTGGTAGGGGAGCGCCATCGCGCACGTCAGCGCCACTGACAGCAGACAGGCGAACTAAAGCGGTCAGAGAACAAGGCTTTCATTATCTTGCGCGCTGTTGCCGTATCCTCCGTAGCGCTGGTAGGGTAGCGCCATCGCGCACGTCAGCGCCACTGACAGCAGACAGGCGAACTAAAGCGGTCAGAGAACAAGGCTTTCATTATCTTGCGCGCTGTTGCCGTATCCTCCGTAGCGCTGGTAGGGGAGCGCCATCGCGCACGTCAGCGCCACTGACAGCAGACAGGCGAACTAAAGCGGTCAGAGAACAAGGCTTTCATTATCTTGCGCGCTGTTGCCGTATCCTCCGTAGCGCTGGTAGGGGAGAGCCATCGCGCACGTCAGCGCCACTGACAGCAGACAGGCGAACTAAAGCGGTCAGAGAACAAGGCTATATCATTATCTTGCGCGCTGTTGCCGTATCCTCCGTAGCGCTGGTAGGGGAGCGCCATCGCGCACGTCAGCGCCACTGACAGCAGACAGGCGAACTAAAGCGGTCAGAGAACAAGGCTTTCATTATCTTGCGCGCTGTTGCCGTATCCTCCGTAGCGCTGGTAGGGTAGCGCCATCGCGCACGTCAGCGCCACTGACAGCAGACAGGCGAACTAAAGCGGTCAGAGAACAAGGCTTTCATTATCTTGCGCGCTGTTGCCGTATCCTCCGTAGCGCTGGTAGGGGAGCGCCATCGCGCACGTCAGCGCCACTGACAGCAGACAGGCGAACTATAGTGATCAGAGAACAAGGCTTTCATTATCTTGCGCGCTGTTGCCGTATCCTCCGTAGCGCTGGTAGGGTAGCGCCATCGCGCACGTCAGCGCCACTGACAGCAGACAGGCGAACTATAGTGATCAGAGAACAAGGCTTTCATTATCTTGCGCGCTGTTGCCGTATCCTCCGTAGCGCTGGTAGGGGAGCGCCATCGCGCACGTCAGCGCCACTGACAGCAGACAGGCGAACTAAAGCGGTGATGTAATGCAGAATCACATCAGTTACATATACATAAATATGTATCAAGGATCAATATATATATATATATATATATATATATATATATATATATATATATATATTTTACATATCAGACTAATGACTGTAATAAATATCGGTATTTTCATTCTATAAGAAAATGTGTACAAAACTGTAAATAAAATACTTGGTACTCAATTCTCCAAACTAATACATCAAATTCTATTTTAAGCCATGTACTGTAACAATCTTACTAGATCAAAATGTGATACCTACAAGATTCGACTGAGAAAGCGGGGACACATATATTTTTCATTTTTTCAAGTGCATGTTAGAAATAATTAAGGTGTTCGTTATAATATGCATTAAATCAAGGAAAAATGGAAACGGAAAATAAAAGCTCAATTCGACTTAATTTGTCTAAAAGTTCGGGAGAAAATATGTGGGCCTCATTAAGGATCGGTAGCATCGTTTCACGAATTATTGAAATGAATCCACATTCAAATAATTAAACAAACCACATTTTAATTTTTACGAGTTAAATAATGAAACCGTACGTTAGTGGGTTTGTTTCAAAGTCAAATAGTTTTCCTGTTTCCACATTTAGTATTTCACGGTACATTGAAATTTATGAAGCTTGAAATTTATGTGATTTTGTTGGTCGTCTGATTTTATTTATTTCCAATGGTACAAGAGTCATGCCCAGGTTTGATTCTCCGTTTTTACTTTTGGAATTGACTTTATACGTAGTAAATGTAAATGACGAATAAAGTAGAACACTGTCATAGCAAGGAGCTTAATACACAGTAACCCACTGGCAGTAATTGTTGGAAAATATGTCGTGATTAGAAAGAAGTATGTACTTACTTATGATAAAACAACTTGTAATATAAAATTCATGTGACTTTCAATTTTGGCTCGAACTAAACTACTTATATACAAAAAATACAAACATTATTATTATAAAACATGTTATGATACCTGTACACATTTTGAAATATTTACATTCATTTATATATTTTCTAAATCTATTACATTTATGTATTCAATGTCTTTTGTTTCGCAACTATATTTAAAGCGTAAACTATCAGTTAACTATATGTGTAATATTATTATTATAAATGTGTATGCTATATAATTACGTTCTGTATGTTGTTCAGAATGTCTAGCTTACCTTGAGAAGACTCATGTTGCAGTAGTAGGTTGAGTGAGAAGTTGCTGTGATGAAGACAGTTCTCAATATGACTCTAGTGAAAAATATGCAGCCTTATATATTATTAGCAGACCACATTGAAACACTCGTGCAAGGCCCAGTCATGCATTTATGAAAGTTCATTTTTAATTGATTATTACTTTACTTTTACTAGATGCTCTAATGTACTCTAATGACTCGTAAATGCTAATTTAAAGTTTATTGTTAAACATTCTGTTAAACGTTTCGGTCAATGAACTCTGATTAATACAATAATTGCGAATATTTGGAGGGCGAGGAGTTTTCGTACCCACAGCCGCTGTTCGCCAGTATAATTAGTTGCACTGAAAGTTGCCGGCTGTTCTGCGCTCAGTAACTCACGTATATTAAATTAAATAAACAGACTATACCATAAATATTAAAATCGGGAGAAATTGAGGCATTTTAGTCATATCTCATCAATGTTGCACATACATTATTAAAAAGCGAATAATAATGTTGATATAGTTTTGTAGGTGATATAAGTTTAGTAAATTGAGTTAACCGTGTACTATTTTGGATTAATTTTGTTTTAAATTTAATCCATAATGATCAGTGGGGCCTTACGAAACCATAACATAGTATAATAAGTGAGGTTCAAGGGCGGTTCTAGATCAAACATTTTGTCTGGGCTTGGCCAAACGTAAGCCCAGCCTGACCTCAGACAGTGAAGGGAAGGGGGAGGGGGGGGAATCTTCGCAATCAACATAACAATAAAGTTGATCAAACATATAGTCAGCCCCAAGCTGACGAAGTAGTCAAGTTTCTTGTTGTCTTTCATACCTACTTGACAGAGGTCCAGTTGTGAACATTTACGACCCTTTACTGGTTACCAGAAAAACCCTAACACAATGGGCGTCATGAATGAGGCTTGTGTTACGATTATGTAGGCCTACGAGCACTAAGCAGGAACCTGTTAATGTTTACTTGCTGAAAGATTCATTCAACTGGTTCATGGTTTATCACTTAGCCCACTGTCCAATGCAGGAAATCATACTTAGCTTGGCTGTCAAAAGACCAGCCATCCAACTTTTTCCCACCTGCCCAGGGACTGCTACCTCATCGTGATGCATGAGCAGGTTTGCGTGCTTTACTGATCCCGAGAGCTATGCCGGTGAAGCGTATGCTTCTGGGACGGCCACCCTAGCTGGATAGGTCGAGGAGGAGAAGTCAGACGAAAAACTGTCCACGACCTCCCTTTTCCCTTTACGTCCTTAGAGTCCCTTTTCTCCAAACACCCCCACCCCCTTACGTCATATGATAATGGTTGTCGAGCACGTCGTTAACTTTTTTCCATCGCTTTAGTTCACAGCCAAGGTCCGTCAATCCCCTGGCGGAGGTTCGGTAAAACTCGGGAGCTCGACGAGCCTACGCCAGGGGATTTATGATTCTTGGCTCACAGCCACTACTACTTTGTTCACAGCAGAGGCGATAAAGAAGTTCTTCCTAAGGGAAACATCTTTATCGACTGTAATCACTGCCATCTAGATGACCGTGTGCTGATTAACAAGGTCTACTTGATCTCCGCTAGGTGGAGATCAAGAGGACCTTGTGCTGATTAGCAAACATCTTTATCGACTGTAATCAAGGTTGGGGCTTTGCACTGCCACATTCTCCCACTCGCAGCGCCAGCGTAGTGCCAGCCCTCAGACAAGGTCTACTTGATCTCCGCATAACTTAGCCATGAAAAAAGGGCTGGTTTACCCATCCACGAGGCTCTGGACTTGAGCTCGAACTATGGTAGCGCTACTTTTATTCCAATGTCTTTGGCATAATGCTGCCATCACAGCCTGCTGGATGGGTCAAGTAGGCCTTGTCCGCGCTGATTTACCCATCCAGCAGGCCATGGATTTGGGCTTGGACGATGGTGGCGCATTCTACGTCAAGCTTTGCGTGCAAAGCCCCAAGTAAATCCAGTAGACCTTGGACTGTAATCACTGCCATCTAGATGACCGTGTGTGCTGCGAACCAGGGTCAACTTGATCTCCGCCTAGCGGAGGCTCGTCGAACTCCCAACTTGGGAGTTCGACGAGCCTCCGCTAGGCGGAGATCAAGTAGACCTTGCTGCGAAGTGAGGTTTACGGTTCCTTCGCTTGAAGATTGACGTATCTTGGTGCTTATTTGCATACATGTATTTATCTGGGGATGCAGTAATCATGATGTGCTCACAAAATAAATAAACCAATGACAGCATTTACGAAGTAATTATGCAAGCATACTGCATAGAGCTAGCTTAGAGTTGTCTAAATTCAGTTCTTAATACCCGTCTAAACTTTCGACCGAGTCTAATTTTATCGCAACTACTCAAAATTTAAGTCAACGACTAAATTTAGACCATACTAACAATATTTATTTTGTCGTTTCTATACCGGTCATCAATCGACGTAAATTAGTGTTCAATCTAAATGAGATGAACTACAATAACCGATGTACGACCTAGAATGACGCATAATGATCAGCGATGCGTCACGCTGTGTCTGAGGAAGGTGTATTTGAAGAGAATGTTTAACAAATGGTTCGCCTACTGCATGAAGACTGCCAAACACGTGACGGGTTCATTAACAGCTTGTTACGAGGCAACAGACGTTGACGGTTGCCCAGAGTGGAAATGGTTATTTATTCAGCGTTGTAAATTAAAAACACACCAATGAATATATTTATTTTTTATTGGATTTTTCTAAATTATTAAAATATCTCTTGAGCAGCTTTCCCCGAACAATATCGAAATGATTAATTATAATTTTAGTAGGAAACCTGCCCAGGAACCCAGGAACACTTGATGGCGCCTTCTTCAAGAAAGTAACTACGATTTATAATATCATAATATATTTCAAACAGTGTAATGTGATGATGGTGATACAAGCGTTAAATCAACGTTAATATATAGATGATTGTGATGATAGCAATGTACACAAATAACAAACACAATTATTTATTTTACAAACTCCACTAAAAACACAACACATGACTAATATGACCCTTGAGTTACAATTATGTTACAACCAAGCAGATGTTTTGGCCGTCCACGTTGGTATTACTAGCGACATGTTGTTGATATGTGTAATCAATGGTCAAGACAAACTTGTCAAACATCCTCAGTGATTACCAAAACTTAGTCCTTTACCAGACGTTTGAGTAGAATATGAATATGCTCCACCATTAGACTGACTAGTAGCCTTAGGAACAGCGACTGAGGAATGCTCATACACCATTGGCTGAGCCTGTTCCATAGGAGTCATGACTTTCTGGCCATAGCCTTGTCCAGAGTAAGCATAGGCTGGCTGTTGGGCGTGAATGGGGGCTACTGAGGAATACTCGTACGCCATTGGCTGGGCTTGCTTCACGGGAAGGGCAACGGATTGGCCATAGCCTTGTCCAGATGATTGGGATGAGTAAGCATAGGCTGGCTGTTGGGCGTGAATGGGGGCCTGAACGGGGGCAACTGAGGAATACTCGTACGCCATTGGCTGGGCTTGCTTCACGGGAAGGGCAACGGATTGGCCATAGCCTTGTCCAGATGATTGGGATGAGTAAGCATAGGCTGGCTGTTGGGCGTGAATGGGGGCCTGAACGGGGGCAACTGAGGAATACTCGTACGCCATTGGCTGAGCTTGCTTCACGGGAAGGGCAACGGATTGGCCATAGCCTTGTCCAGATGATTGGGATGAGTAAGCATAGGCTGGCTGTTGGGCATGAATGGGGGCCTGAACGGGGGCAACTGAGGAATAATCGTACGCCATTGGCTGAGCTTGCTTCACGGGAAGGGCAACGGATTGGCCATAGCCTTGTACAGATGATTGGGATGAATACGCATAGGCTGGCTGTTGGGCGTGAATGGGGGCCTGAACGGGGGCAACTGAGGAATACTCGTACGCCATTGGCTGAGCTTGCTTCACGGGAAGGGCAACGGATTGGCCATAGCCTTGTCCAGATGATTGGGATGAGTAAGCATAGGCTGGCTGTTGGGCGTGAATGGGGGCCTGAACGGGGGCAACTGAGGAATACTCGTACGCCATTGGCTGAGCTTGCTTCACGGGAAGGGCAACAGATTGGCCATAGCCTTGTCCAGATGATTGGGAAGAGTAAGCATAGGCCGGCTGTTGGGAGTGAATGGGGGCCTGAACGGGGGCAACTGAGGAATACTCGTACGCCATTGGCTGAGCTGACTTCACGGGAAGGGCAACGGATTGGCCATAGCCTTGTCCAGATGATTGGGATGAGTAAGCATAGGCTGGCTGTTGGGCGTGAATGGGGGCCTGAACGGGGGCAACTGAGGAATACTCGTACGCCATTGGTTGAGCTTGCTTCATGGGTAGGGCAACGGATTGGCCATAGCCTTGTCCAGATGATTGGGATGAGTAAGCATAGGCTGGCTGTTGGGAGTGAATGGGGGCCTGAACGGAGGCAACTGAGGAATACTCGTACGCCATTGGTTGACTACGTTTGACTGGTCCAGCACCTGCTTGGTAGACGGGCGCCTGTGCTATGGCCAGTGGAACGTGCTTGTAGACGGAGGCCTTATGTTGCTGCTGAGTGTGTGCAGGTGTTTGCTCAGCGTGTTGCTGGACACGGTAGACGGGCGCCTGTGCTATGGCCAGTGGAACGTGCTTGTAGACGGCGGCCACTTGTTGGTGCTGAGTGTGTGCAGGTGTTTGCTTGACGTGACCCTCCCTGGTGACGACGGCGAGGAACCCACTCTTACCCTCTACGGTGTAGTGGACCACACGACGGCTGCCGTCGGCCTCCACCAGGCTGTAGTGACCCTTGACATTGTCACCGTCGCGGGACTGCAACACAAACAATGTTTACTCTCCTTGGAGCTGAGTGACTCAGCACACGAGACCACGCTGGGCCCAGACTGGGGTGTTAGAACTAGTGAATCAAGTATGTAGGGTTGTTACCTCGTGTTGCTCCTTGATATCTCCGGTGTGGGCGTCGTTGACAGAATACTCGAACTCATACTTGGGATGAGCCTGAAAACATAATATATGGTTGTATGTTTAAATGTGTCCCCCCAGTAATTTATCTGATTAACTCCCGTTGCTCTAGTTTTATTAGGGATATAAATAAGTTATTTGAATCAAGATTTAAAAAAAAAATTGTAGTAGGTATTCAAAGTTAAAGACACTGTTGGTTGTACGAAGAACACATATTGAGGGTTTTCAATAAAGAATAGCATATTATCAAAACAAAAATATGGTAGGAGTTTCGAATGAAAAAAAAAATATTTATTACAAAAAAAATAAGTTCAACTATGTTTGTATTCAGAACGAGAAGAGAGCTAAAAACAATGCTCATTTTCTATAATGAGGCATATTGGCTGAATATAAAAAATGAAAATGTATTTGGATGTAAATAAAAATGATAAATGTAAATGAAATGTATTTGTATGTGATATAATAGGGAAGTATCATGTATTATGGTTATGTTGGTACTCAGTACTCACGTATGTCTCGGGCTCATGGTGGGCGACAGCCTTAGGTGCGTGGGCGTCGTGGGCGTACTGGGCGTATCCCTGCTGGGGGAGAGCCAGGGCGCAGGACACACTCACGGCCAGCATCACGGTAAACTACACACAACATGACGGTAAACTACACACAACAAAATGACGGTACAACGGTAATCTACACACGAGAGACAAGTTTAGATTCCTTCAAACATCCCTTGGCTCTTCGTTAGACCAGCGAGTTTCGAAGTCTGGATCGCGTCCCAAAATTGCAACACGGGGCCAACCTTTTGGGCACAGCCAACATTTTATTTTGATTATAATACTGTCTAAAAAAAAGGGTTTCACAAATTTTATTATTTTCAAACCCCACCTTAAAAGCGCGTAACAATACATGAAAACAACAGTATCGTTGATTTGAGAGATTTCTAGAGACCGTACAATACACTCTCATACTAGCAAAGCAACAATTAGCACGTTATGAATGGTATTGTCTTCAACTGAACATCGGTTTTAGTAACTGAGTGGGTAGGCAACAAATAAAAAAAATGTATATTCAATTAAATGTACTAATGTACCAAATATACGAATTGAATTTGATGCATTATATTTACATAAATGTTACTCGAAAAATATCAAATATCAAACAACAATGCAGAAAATTGCAAAATAACAACCGGCTAAGCCCAAAATGTAGAAGATCAACCCTAACAAACCAAAAAGGGCACTTTTACACAAAAAAAAAAAAACATTTCAAAAGAGGCTCAACATTTAAAGTGGTGATATCTTAAACTGTGGCCATAGCCTATTATTTTGTTTACAACATATTAATATGGTAATCAATGAACTAATCATCTGTAGGCCTATACCATATATAATAATCAAATCATATATATTATTTAATAATTTGAATATATTAGACTTACCTTGATAATACTCATTGTTAATCACTATACACCACTTGCTGCTGTGCTGAAGGTATGACGCTAACTGATGACAACCAACAATACCCGAGTGTTTATATAGTTTATACCCAGCGTGGTCACCTTACAATTGTCACTACACTTCTTGTCCGTTACGTCAATGTTAAGTTATAACACATTTGAAAGGTAAGTTTTTACCCGATATTAGTTTAACTGTTGCAGCAAGTGACATTCTAGTGGCCACTATTATTAGTTTCAACGAGTTTACATCACACATTAACACACTTACAGACGACGACAATTAAGTGAAACTGAAACTATAGCAATTGCTCTGTAAGATATCTAGTGTCATTACAGTGACGGCTAATTACTAGTGGAGATCTGTTACGTCTGTGTGTTGGTACGCCTTAAGGGTCAGGACGTGGTATGCTAATTCGTATTAGATACAAAAACCTAGCTGGTAATGAGTATTGTAGTTGCCATTTCCCCACAGAATTGCCTAAAGCATAGGTCCTGTACTGATTGGGCACTTGTATAACCCTTTGTGATCAATCACGTACATTTCGTTTCCAACTGAGCATAGAAAATATTTAATATTATGTATGTTTCTTTTTTTTGCGAAAAAAAAGTGAAATACAAAATCGCGTTAATAAAATGTTAATGGTTGCTGAAAAAAAAACAGTTCTTCTTCAGCTTTTATGGTCCGTGACTCATTTATCAAATACGATTCACAAAGGAGTACAATGAGTGTAGCACAGCAACGAAGCACATAATAAATGGTGTAATGTCCCTGACTGACTTATTTTAACTGTATGGGTAGCCTACAATTTTATTTTATTTGTGTATGTTAATTAATTCGACGAGTGATTGGGTCTTAAAATAAGCGCAAGCTGAAATTTTCGTCCAAGGCGCACTTTCCATGTAGAAAGTGTGTTTATATTAGTGATGCGGACGATAATCGTATATCGATAAATATCGATAATATCGTATATCGATACGATACGATATGCGCCGTCGTATCGCGATATTCATGACGATATTATTTTGCACTCAGTATCATGATAAATTGTTAATACTTCATGGTATCGTCATAGTTTACAATTTCGCATGGCGGTTATTTGATTATTCTATTGATGTTAGCGGAGCATCCCTTGGCAAAGTTTGCATGCTGCTGTTCCCCCCCCCCCCCCCCCCCCCGCACGCAATGTTGGCGGTAACACAGTAGTCGTCAATGTGTAATTCAAGATCAGCAGAACGAAACTGACTCGCCATCATTAGCAGACAGACCGCCCGCTCTACACTAAAAAATAAAAATAGAACTCCACTTCGTGTGTCCACCGCCCCTTACTGTATTCTATTCAGTCTACCGGTTAACTTGAACGTGTCAACATCTCTGTTTAAAAATGAGCCACTTGCTAAAGGAAGACGGACTATTTTTAGGCCTCGATTACCTGCACTCATTCATTGACTTCCTTCCGAAAAGTCTGCATTGTTTGACATCTTTCAAGATCCAAATCTACGTTTCACTGCTCTGCTGCCTCAACCCCCCCCCCCCCCAGCCATCCCGTCCTTCACCAGCCGACAAACCGGTTTGTTTGGCCATCGGCTACAATCACAATGCGCTATTTATTTGCTATTATCGCGATAATATCGTATCGCGATATTATTATATGCTCACGATACTATCACGATATATCGTGATATATTGTGTGAAAAAATGCGATTATCGATATGAATTTATTTATCATAACGCATCCTTAGTTTATATCTTGTCTAAAATGTCAGCTACGTATTTGTAAAGAACACTCGTCCACATCCAATCATTAATTTTTTTACCAATTAAAGTTGAGAAAACAAATACGTGTTGTTCAAAATGTTGCCATGTTTGATGCCGGCTTTTCTTGGCCTCCCCCCCCCCCCCCCACCCTCCCACCACCCCCGGGTGCTGTTGACAGGTTCTATTACCTTCAATGAAAACAGAAGTCAATGCCTGTGGATCAGTTTTGTCTTCAGTGTTTAGAATGCAATCTTTAATGAATGTTTTTGTTGTTACTTTAGGTATGTAGAGAGACTGGCTGTGGCGCTGTGTCTGTCCGTCCGCTAACAACCCCTTTCAACGAACTTAATTTAGTTGGTCGTCGTATCATTCGTCGACAATGACGGCGAAGAAACCGCTCTACGATCTTGGCAACAAGTATGGCTGTGACGTAATGGGAGTACAAACGACCAGTTTCGGTTTTACAGGGATACGCCTGTAAAACCGCCAGTTCCTGTTGAATTGAACTCGGCCGTCCGGTTCATAGAGCTATACCTCGGCTACGTTCTCGCGAGGTATGTGAGCTTGTGCTCGACCTTGAAGGCTGAAGGTCTCACACTGTTCGGTAATTAGTTACATTGCAGCATCGTCTGTCTGTCGTGCGTTGTTCTAGCCGTGGTCAGGTCGTATCTAACTTCTGTCTCTTCTGCTTCAGTAACTAGTAAGTAATCTGCTTCTCTATTGGATTATGTGTTTATGTTCTGTCATTGGAGAAAGCTGTGTCACTCAGTTTGGCACCGGCGTCTATATTGTCAGCCGGCGTTATAGGCCTACTGGTCGCCTTAGCAAGCCTTAGTATGGGCTTGGCCACTGTGGCTATGTCTAAGATGAGAATTATATTTTCAAGAGAATTCCGTTTAAAACGAATTCATAGTTTTTTTTTTCTGTGTGAATTTCGTATAAATATAAATTTTCAACACAAAATTTATCCTTTCTCAAGAACTACTGGTCTGATTACCTTCAAATTTACAGTATAAATTTTGAAGATTCTCTATACAACTAAAATGAGATCAAAGCAGTTTCTGTCATGTCATGAAACTGTCAAGATAGGCCTATAACGCTGCTGGGTTACGCTAAAATTGCGCTACAAAGCCATTGCGCAATTTTAGGTTCAATAAATGCCATGAATAGTCTCTTTCTAGTGCTGCATACCAAGGCTGTTGTGCACTCCAGGTTCGAATCCAGGCCTGGGCATGGATGTTGTGTGGTATGTTTTCTTCTTCCTATATTATACCCATCGTCTCGACTAGCCTCGTTGCCGAACTAGGAAAAGGTAGGCTAAATTACTTCGCGTGTGTTGGTTTCTTGTGTTGGTCATGTTCCCTCATGTGTATAACATACTGAGTGCATGATGGCGATGACGTTTCATATTTGGCCAACGATGCTAATTGAGAGGATGAATAGATGATGCAAGATGACAACATGCAGCCTACGTGTGAGTGCGTGCGAGTGCGTGCAAGTGCGTGTGAGTGTGTGTAAATGCGTGCGAGTGCGTGCGAGTGCGTGCAAGTGCGTGTGAGTGTGTGTAAATGCGTGTAAGTGCGTGCGAGTGCGTGCAAGTGCGTGCGAGTGTGTGTAAATGCGTGTAAGTGCGTGCGAGTGCGTGCAAGTGCGTGTGAGTGTGTGTAAATGCGTGCGAGTGCGTGCAAGTGCGTGTGAGTGTGTGTAAATGCGTGTGAGTGCGTGCGAGTGCGTGCAAGTGCGTGTGAGTGTGTGTAAATGCGTGTGAGTGCGTGCAAGTGCGTGCAAGTGCGTGTGAGTGTGTGTAAATGCGTGTGAGTGCGTGCAAGTGCGTGTGAGTGTGTGTAAATGCGTGTGAGTGCGTGCAAGTGCGTGCAAGTGCGTGTGAGTGTGTGTAAATGCGTGCAAGTGCGTGCGAGTGCGTGCAAGTGCGTGTGAGTGTGTGTAAATGCGTGTGAGTGCGTGCAAGTGCGTGCAAGTGCGTGCGAGTGTGTGTAAATGCGTGTAAGTGCGTGCGAGTGCGTGCAAGTGCGTGTGAGTGTGTGTAAATGCGTGTGAGTGCGGGCGAGTGCGTGCAAGTGCGTGTGAGTGTGTGTAAATGCGTGTGAGTGCGTGCGAGTGCGTGCAAGTGCGTGTGAGTGTGTGTAAATGCGTGCAAGTGCGTGTGAGTGTGTGTAAATGCGTGCAAGTGCGTGTAAGTGCGTGTAAGTGTATGTGAGTGCGTGTGAGTGCGTGTAAGTGCGTGTAAATGCATCTAAGTGCGTGTAAGTGCGTGTAAGTGCGTGTAAGTGTATGTGAGTGCGTGTAAGTGCGTGTAAATGCATCTAAATGCGTGTAAGTGCGTGTGAGTGCGTGTAAGTGTATGTGAGTGCGTGTAAATGCATCTAAGTGCGTGTAAGTGCGTGTAAGTGCGTGTAAGTGCGTGTAAGTGTATGTGAGTGCGTGTGAGTGCGTGTAAGTGCGTGTAAATGCATCTAAGTGCGTGTAAGTTCATCAAAGTGCGTGTTACAAGTAGAGTTCAAAATAACAGAATAAGATTATTCGCTTTCATAATTTGGGTGATAAATTTTGTTTTTCTTCTTCTGTTGAAACGTGCGATGTACATAATTCTGAAAACTTATGTAACGTAATCATTTTATTTTATACTTTTTTTACACACTCGAATTTTACAACCTAAGATGGAAACAATAATTTGATCTACAACAAATTGGGAAGTACCAGTGTCAGTGCCAGTGCCAGTGCCAGTGCCAGTGCCAGTGCCAGTGCCAGTTCCAGTGCCAGTGCCAGTGCCAGTGCCAGTGCCAGTGCCAGTGCCAGTGCCAGTGCCAGTGCCAGTGCCAGTGCCAGTGCCAGTGCCAGTGCCAGTGCCAGTGCCAGTGCCAGTGCCAGTGTCAGTGCCAGTGCCAGTGCCAGTGCCAGTGTCAGTGTCAGTGCCAGTGTCAGTGCCAGTGCCAGTGCCAGTGCCAGTGCCAGTGCCAGTGCTAGTAGCAGTGCCAGTGCGTAGCGGCCGTGGTCGATTCGGCGTTGTTCAGGCAAACATGCGTCGATACCTGATTTGGGCAAAGATATCATTTAACGTTTTCATCTTCAAGTTAAACACTATTCGATTACACGCCCACTCGATCTGCAATGGTGCTAAAATATAAGAGCCCTAAGCCCAAATGCCGACAAGCTAATTCTTAACACTTGAAATGGGAGATAAGTACAATTTATTTATACAAAATTACATACAGTGTGTATAAAACTACGTGAGTTGCTAGCTATTAACAAATTTTAACACACAAAATATTACAAAACATAATGGTTAGGCCACAGATAACAAATTACAGATAACATATACAGATATATATATATATATATATATATATATAATGAGGAGCAGGTTCGAGGAAAAGTGTTGGGAATAGTTTACTTGAAAGAGATAACAAAATTAATTTGGGTGGGCCTAACAACGTCTGACACTCAACAGTCAATGGTTCGGCCTTCATTGCCAGGTGCTATCACTATCACTATCACTAACACTATCAGGTGGAGATAAGTACGTCATTGTGCCCCAATTAGCAATGCCCCAAAACTTGAGGCGATTCACCTGTAAACGGTTAGAGTGGACTCACCAAAGTTGTAATTCGTTACCTGTTTACACTGATGGCAACGCGGAAATCTAAATTGATGGCTTTCACGGTTAGAGAATACAAACTACTTACACGGACCGTAACTAAATTAAAACACAAAAGTAACTGATAACAGTTGTGGAAGAGGGGGCAGAGGATTGAGTCTGTATTTTATATGAGTCAGTAAAGAATACGGAAATGGAAGCCACTATTGTTCGGGCATTGAGAAGCCAGAACTACGGCGAATAAAGCCATTTTTTTTTTTATCATTATAGAATACCATTTGCCCATTGTGTGCGATTTTGTTCTTTATATGAAATATAACGTTAATTTTATTACTTTTTAAAGTTTTCAAGCAAAACTATATCGTGCAATAGTCTCTACAGGCTTATATACATTTTATACACTACGCGGCGTTCACAACGATTTACAATAAGGCTAACGATTAGTGTCTATAAGGTTTTGCACAGTCGAGTTAAGTATGTGATTTGTTGATGCTTTTTATGAAGTTTGTTCTTCTTATAGAAAGTAGCATGTAATAAAACAATTACATAGCAACAAATCCTAAACTTGACACTCTTGACTCTGCATAAGGCCCACATACCACGCGGAAATTGGTTGTTACTAAGAAAATTGAATCTTAGTCAACTTTCTTAATCACTATAGTTTTAATTCTTAGTCATTGTGAACGGAAACATGTAAAAAAATCATAATCGTTAGTCTTATAGTCCTTCGTTTTGGACGACAACAAGTGAAGCAAACCGACAGGAAACGTGTTTTGCCAAACCACTGCCTTATCTACCACGCCGAATTTACTGATAAGAGGAGTGAGTGAATGTGTTACGCTTAGTTCAGTACATGGACGTCGACGAGCGCCGAGCACCGAAAGTAGATGATCCAAAGATGTTGGAACCAACCAACTTCTGCGCTTGCAAGCGCCGCTTCGCCCTGATTGGTCGGATCATCCACTTCCGGCGCTCGGCGCTCGTCGACGTCCATGTACTGAACTAAGCATTACTGTTCGTCTAGAGCAAAGATATTATAATGTAATCCCAAAGATATAAGTGTCGTAAAGCTGCTACTAGACGGTTCAATATTCCGATACAATTTCCTTGAATTCAATGACAAAAACGAACTAAAGAAAATTCAATTTATTATCTACGTATTATCGTGAGTGAGTAATATAGGGTAGAGGCCCAACGCCATCGCCTGTTTATCTTCGGCCTTTTATTGCCCAACATACTTTAGTCGGGTAGTAGAAGTTCGCCAAGCGACGCGATGACGGAGCCTGATTGGTCGGCTACTTCGCCGATGATATGCGAAGACAGCCGAAAGCTTTGTCGTTGTGTACGCTTGGCGAACTCTACTACCCAACCAAAGTATGTTGGACGGTAAGACCATTGGTAAGACGCAGTAGACAAACTGCCGATAGGGTTGGGACTCTACTCTATATTACTCACTCAACGGTACTAGGCCTATGTGTGACTCTTTTTTGTCCCTGAATTCAAGGAAACTTGAATGGAACACATTTAACCGTCTAAATTGGACTTAAGTCTTCGATTCTATTCATGGAAATCAACAGTCCAACCCGAGTAGTTCTAAAACTGAGGGGGCTGGGGGGCGTAAGACCCTTTACGGGGGGGGGGGGGGAGGGGGTACCTGACACAACTAATACATAACAAACATCGTCAGAACGGTTGAAATTTCAGAAATAAATAATACCCTTTCTGTGAATACTTGGTAAACTGTAATGATTGAAGGGATGTGATCTGTGCGCAGGCGCAATGGGCATCACGCTGTACTACATCAAGGCAAGCCCCCCCGCCCGGGCAGTGCTGCTCAACATCACAGCTCTGGCTCTGGACGTGGACCTCAAAGTAGTGGACTGTAATGATTGAAGGGATGTGATCTTTGCGCAGGCGCAATGGGCATCACGCTGTACTACATCAAGGCAAGCCCCCCCGCCCGGGCAGTGCTGCTCAACATCAAAGCTCTGGCTCTGGACGTGGACCTCAAAGTAGTGGACTTAATGAACGGCGAGCATCTTAAGCCAGAGTACATTAAGGTAAGTGAACCTTCCTGGGAGTATTCTACCTGATAACAAGGTCTCCAGTTCGATACCGGTCATCGGCAATCATGACTGAATGTTTTTGCAGAGGTTTTACTCAGTTTCAAGGTGAATGCTGGGGAGTCTCGCTATCGGCTCTCGAACAGCACTATACATGCAGCTAGGCTTGCTCCTAGTTATTATTATTATTATTATTATTATTATTATTATTATTATTATTATTATTATTATTATTATTATTATTATTATTATTATTATTATTATTATTATTATTATTATTATTATAATTATTATTATTATTATTATTATTATTATTATTATTATTATTATTATTATTATTATTATTATTATTATTATTATTATTAATTGGCAATTTATATCTTTATATCTTTGGCAAATTTGTTCAAAATGTGAATAGATTACTCAAGGAGAAACGCTGTAGAGGGGCGGGGGGGGGGGGGGAGGGTAACATTGAAGCTGGATTCTACTCTATGAGAAATAAACAATCACAGGCTCTGCTCTAGCTTTTCAATAGTTCACTCACACGTCACAGCTTGAAGACTTGTATTGTAGATTCCAAATAATGGAAATAAAAATAGTATTTTCTTCTTCCACTGTTCATAAGCTTCAGGAAGTGAAGAGAGTAGTTTGAAGTCAAGTCCTAATGAGTTAAAACGTTTCAGATGAACCCCCAACACACAGTTCCAACCCTGGATGACAATGGCTTCTACTGCTGGGACAGGTAAGATACGGTCTATCACACTTGCCTTTGTAAAACTCTTCCTCAAAACTTACTGAGTTTTTTCTTTTACCGTTTTGTGTGCATCAATTGCTTACATATTGCATTATAGCCAAATACTTACAGATGCTTTCGTCACAGGCGAGGAGCTCGTTGCCAACCAGCGAACCGCCCGAGAAAAGCCCGCGCAAATACTGATCGCTGATTGGCTACGAGTGGGGGCGGGTTCCTCGCCTGTGACGAAAGCATGGGAGAGGTTACTGTACGGTCACTTTACGTGTACATACAACATACGTACATTACGATTGTGATATTTTATGTATTTCGTTATAAATAAAGTTTGCAGGTTTCTATATGGCCCATAGCCGCTTGGCTTCGCCAGGTTTTTCACCTACAAATAACAACCTTTTTACCAGTTTGTTTAATAACAAGCATTTTGAGCAAAGCCAATAATAATATGTATATCCCATCATTAAAACATTTCAGTACGATGAGCACACGATCAGCAACTCGTCATTTTCTCACTGGAAGCTCACGAACTACCATGAAATTGGTACCAATTGAGTTGTACTAAACATGTCGGCGAATGTACCTACCATCTCGCACAGATGAGGGCGAGTGTACTAAGTGCTTGTGTCCTTGTACAGATGAGGGCGAGTGTACTAAGTGTTTGTGTCCTTGACACATGAGGGCGAGTGTACTAAGTGCTTGTGACCTTGTACACATGAAGGCGAGTGTACTGACTGAGTGCTTGTGTCCTTGTACACATGAGAGCGGGTGTACTGACTGAGGGCTTGTGTCCTTGTACACATGAGGGCGGGTGTACTGACTGAGTGCTTGTGTCCTTGTACACAAGAGGGCGGGTGTACTTAGTTGTTGTGTTCTGCTCCTCAGCGCCGCGATCAACGCATACCTCGTGACCAAGTACGGCAAGACTGACGCCCTCTACCCCAAAGACCCCCAACTACGCGCGGTGGTGGATCAGAGGCTTCACTACAACTCCAGCATGTTGTTTGCCCGTGGTAGAAACATGGTGGTGAGTACAACTTACTATAGTTGAGAAACTGTAAGAATGACGGCCCCCTCCATATCCCCCCCCCCCAACCCCCTCAACTCCGTGACAACCCGACAAAATGAAATAGGTAACTGAAAATCAGTTTGTTTCAGTTATTCAGTTTGTTGTTTCGTGGAGTTGAGGGGGGTCGGGTAGCTGTGGAGGGGATACGGAGGGGGCCGTGATTCTTACAGTTTCTCAACTTTAGTTAGCCGTTGCATAGATGACAGACATACGTTTCAGCACTCTTACCTTCAGTCAGTGTCAATTTTCATTTAAGAAAATTGAAATATCTTGGTATTTTGGTATTAAGTGACACTCAAAAGGTCTGTTCGTTGGACCTACTCTAACTTACTCCCTGCTCTACTTCTATCAAACCCACCAATCACGTGTAGGCTAACTTACTGAGATTTCGTAAGCCTACTCGTGATTCGTGGGTCTGATCGAAGTAGAGCAGGGAGTAAGTTAGAGTAGGTCCAACGAACAGACCTCTGTTGTCCCATTTTCTGAGGGGTTTGAAATAACATGATCAGCAAAAACGTTCGTTTTGTCATGGCTGCCGAATTTCAATGGCTATCGGTTTGCCAGTCTATAGGGCACTAGCAACACCGAAAGACAACAATTGAACAAATGAATTGAACTGATGGACACACAATCAGCTGTCAAAATAATAAAATTGCAACCATAGGAATAAATCCAAGTGTAGCAATAGTAACTGCTCGCCATTTAAAACTTTTAATGATAGACAACGACTAAGTGAAAGTTTTGTATGTGCATTTGTTTGTTTTTTGTTTTGTTTTCCAAAATCAGTAGAAATTATTTTTTGACAGCTTGTTGTTTGTCCATCGATTCAATTCATGTGTTTCATTGTTGTCTTTTGGTGTTGCTAGTGCCCTATAGCTTCTTGCGCTACTTACGCAAACCTAATCCAAGCTACTCGATCAGCAGCTCTTTCGCTCATTTGTTTGTGTACAACAATGACTTGGATGATGGCCGCTATATACAGGAACTACGGGAATATGGCCGCCAGTCCGTGGCGTCACGTTGGTTGGCGCCGCCAGTCACCGCCTGTTTGATTTGCTTCAAACCACCGCCCTCTCGTTTTCAGTACTCTATCTTGTTCGAAGGCGCGAAAAGTGTTCCCGAAGAGAAACTGAAGGCCGCCGTCGAGGCCTATGAAATGCTGGAGACTATCATTGGAGACCGGAAGTGGATAGCGGGAGATCAGATGACCATCGCTGACTTCAGCTGCGTCGCATCAGTCACTAGCTGCTTTGTAAGTTGTTATTAATTAATGCATGATTGTCTGAAGGAATGAAAGGTTCTACTTCAAATAGTTTACGAGAAATATGTGCCTTCCCTCCCTAAATCGATGAACATAGCATTGCATGATGAGATTGGGAATCAAACTATAATTTCTTACACAATGGTTAGAGTGGCCATACTAGTTTTGTGTGAGTGAGTGAGATAGTGCACTCTCTCTAACAGCCTGGCTTTGCTCTGTGTTCTAGTTCATGCAGCCAGTGTTGGCCAAGTTGCCCAAGCTGTCTGCGTGGGTGGAACGATGCAAGGCGGAGATGGTGGGATACCAGGAAGCGAACCAAGAGGGAGTTGACATGATGGACTCGATGCTCAAAGCAAAGATGACCTGATGAATGATGAACTGTACTGAAGACGGATTCAATAAATTGATTGGTCAATGCAATTGTGCCAGAAATTATCAACGATGACTTGTGTTGATTTGATCTTCAAAAGACACCGTTCATTTCTGTCACAAATACGTTGAGTCATCGCTGATACTGATACTTATTGGCATGATCCGCAACGGCTTTACAGTCTATACTCTCATCAACATCTTTTGAAAGACTTTTCTGTGTACATGGTCGCTGGTATAGTTTCTTGTGTCGGCTATGTTTTCGGACAGTAAGGAAACGCTTGGAAATATTGGGTGCTTCTAGCACCTAAATGTTTCTTCGATCTAACTGCACTTAATAAAACAATAATTAATTTCTAACTATATATAGTTATTGTTATTTCCTGCTTTGTTCATATAAAACAATACTCACCTTTTTGGTCTTCCATTCTGTCTGTGTAGCCATGTCTGGGTTCCTCTACGATTCTTAGGACTCGTGATTGGACAGGTTTTATAATGTTGGTTTATGATGTTTATAGGCCCACGACTGTTTCATAACTGACCACACGATGACCATGTTAAGCACCTAATTCTATATATTATCATCCAGAGAAGTTTGAACAATTTCTATCGTGAGTTATCAGATACTTGTTCGGCAGTAGGCCTAACAACTTCCGATGCTTTCGCAGCCAATCAGCGAGCCCTGTGTCAAATACCGATCGCTGGTTGGTCAATACCTCAATGAGCCATGACTCCAGAACCTGTAATAACTGCTCGGAACAACTTAAATAATTATATATGCTCGCTATTATTTATCAATCACATCTTTCTTCACAATACAATTATTATTGATAATAATTTGCGATGTTTGAGAGGTGGTGGAAGTATGAGGTGTTACAGTGGCTGTGTCGAAGACGCCGAACGCAGAAGTAATAATGTCGGCAAACTTCGGCGCTTTTCGGCGTTGCCGGGTGGATCTTGATTATAATATTGATTGGTTATGACTACATTTGGCGCTTTGCACTGATCGATATACCACATCGCGTATCGCAACATACACACATAAGCCAACGGTTTAGCCGCGGTTGCTTAGCCGGTTCCCATACGAACACCGAACTTAAGCAACCTCGGGCTAGGTCAGGAGGTGGATGGGTGACCACTCACCTCTGAAACACCAGTTACCGTTGGTTAGAGCAGATTGGAAGGTTCGAAAGCTTGTGTAACAGCTTCGTTCTTCTCGTCAACTGCTCGGCAGTCCAGGTAAGTGGAGGAACCTATATGACTGGTCAAAGTTACACCGTCCTTTCGGATGGGACGTAAAGCCGATGGTCCCATTGGTACTTTTCGACAGGAGTAGGCTACGTGCTGGTACCAGGTCCTCCCTTCCTCATTATCATTCATCAATCATCACTCATCAGGCTAAGAAGGGCATTGTGCCCTACACTGGCCTTAATTACAATAAAATAAATAAATACACACATAGTAAATACATACAACTTTTCTTCGCTATAGTTTATTACTTAAAAATGTACATGATCAGTGTGCAATCCAGAACAATACAAATACGTAAATAGTGGTTTGTGCAAAATATGAATATTGTACCACTCTTTAACATAAGTGAATCAAGAGTACCTAGTATATATATGTTTTTTATTGACACCTCCTCGAGAGACTCAGTAAAAACAGCCCTTGGACATTCCACGTGACTTCGCTATTCCAAAAGCAAGTGAAGCTATCGAGGAAAGCGATGACCCAGGACAGGACTTGAGTATTTCAAACTACAGAAGAAACACTCCTAGGGCCTAAACTTGCAAGAGCACGTTCAGCGAAGCCAAACATTTATGCCGAGCTTATCATCTCCGCCTAAGATAAGTATTTGAAAGTTTCAATGGGCAGACGATAGCCAAACAAACGTCATTACTATGATCCACAACACACAACGAGCAAACTTATGAACCAAGTTCGAGTATTGTTAAATTTGGCTTTCGGTGTAGCCGCGTCGATTGTAAAACTGTAAAACGCTGACGTTTCGGGCAGGTTACACTACCCATGTTTATAGAGCTAAAACGTTTAGATTTTACTTGACAATCTCAGAGTGAAACCTACTCGATTCTGCGACTGTGACAATTAATGTTTTGTTTACTATTTATCAACAACGGAGTCAAACCGGTAGAGCGGGCGCGGGGTCGATTACAAGTGGAAACTTTGCGCAGACAATAACAGAGCTTGGCACAGTCGCAGTGTAGAGCTGGGTCGAGTAGGTTTACCGTGACTGTCTAGTCAAGTCTTCAAGTTGTTCTAGCTTTGAAGATGGGCAGCGTAACCTGCCCGAAACGTCAGCGTTTTAGCCGCGAAAGCCTACGAGAGTGTTCAAGTTCAAGTATCCCGAAGAGGTGAGTCGGTAGAGAAGGTATTCTGTGATGTACATAGTTATGTCGGCGACTGTACGTGTACGAGCATTCATATTGCCTCATAATGACCTGTTGACTCTCCAATCCATCCTGGCAAGTCTTCTTAAGTGTTCACACTCTTGTTCGATATCCCGTCCATACGATCCATGAGGTCGTCATACAAAAGAGTTTTCACATCCTTTCCCCATATAAAGTATGCATGGTTGAAATAAGGGAACGGCAATAGATACTTACCGATCGGGAGACTGAGTTTTGAGTACAACTTTTCAACGTCCTGGAAATAATCATTAATACTTTATCAGAAAATGATGAACCAAGAATTGCACATTTAGTGATCTAGTGTGGCAGGAAAACGCTCGTTATATGGTGTTTAATGACGTGTTCGACAACTAGGCCATATGACGTCAGGGGTGATAGGAAGAGAGGAACAAGTAGGAGGACGAGTAGGGGTAGGTGGACGGGTCAAGTTATAGTTTCTTAGATTTACATGTAGCGTCACCTAATTCGCAGCTGCACGAATTTAAGTTGATAATACCGTGTTGAGCTGCTTCTCCTCTGAGATATACAACAATACATATATTGGTTCTGCGCTTGTCTAGAAGGCTGCCTAGTCGTATTGGTCTTCTAATAACCGTAGACTTACCTCGACGTCAGCGTATAGATCATATTGTGAATAATAAAGAGCAACAGGCGCTGATATTCTCTCTAGTTTGTATTCCGGTGGTATCACGGAGCCGTATTTCGCCAGGTTACCGTCAGAACCGTAGTCAAACTGTCTGAAGGATCCACTCTGGTACAGCTGTTCATAATGCTCTACTTGTAAGGTGGAACTAGGGGACGGGTAGATCGACGCCATTTGTTGAATCACATCCTGCAACAAACTCACGATCTCATTCCATTTGTAGCTAAGTGTTGGAACGTAAAACCTTAATATATTGACCCAAGCAATGAGATAATAACATTCTCCGAAGAGACGATCGCCCCACGCAGTCTATTTCATCGGAATTGACCGGGCTTGTCATTTTACACTGAATGGAGCAACCAGTATCTCTAGGAATGTGCCTAGGCAACGCCTGCCAACAGACGTGATGGTGCCAATAAGGGAGACATGAGAACGAGTTGCAAATAGGTTACCTCCACTTTTAATTAATATCGGTACCGCGGTACTAGTATGTAAAACAGGGAGCCAGGTTTGAATTAAGTTCCGGGAACACTTTCTTGCCCATACACAAGGGCCGCTTCTGCAAAATTTGTACATGGAAGCACTCCTTGTTTATTTTTATTTTTATTACTTTATTTTATTGTTTATCTAATTCAGTTGCATATATTGTGCTTTCTGAACCCCCATATATTCTCTCTCTCTCGATGAAGTGTGGTATTATGAGCAACGCTAACTTACCGGCTCCATGTGTTCGCTGTCAAAAGTCCCGTCCTCAAACAACACGTCAGCACATAACTTTTTAGTTAGGCGGAGATTTCCCTGGCACGCAGACTTAAAGAAATTTCTTAGAAAGCTCTCGCTGCTCATTAGTTCACCATGATTATTCAATCTCTTGATGAACTAAAACAAACAAAATGTAAATTCAATGTTGTGAATGCAAATAGGTGCCAAGAGTTGAACAGCCACTTCTATATTTCCAATGAGCGAAGCCATTTAGGCGGTTTAGAACTAAGCCGAATGTTTGCAAAGAAGTTTAAGAATGTCCTTACGATACGATTGGAACCATCTTGCAAGAATTTCTGTCCAAACCTCTTTGTTTTACAGTGATATGTTAGCCGGAGCTGATACCAATGCCAACTCAGGACTCCAGTAGACAGATAAAGTGCTCTAGTGTAACGATGTGTTTTGTACTTACATTATTAATAACCACACACTATTAGGTTTGAAATACATTCTTTTATTTAGTATGATGATCACTACATGTTTCTCTAGAGGTGCGCCATTACTCAGCATCTCGACCAGTAGCCCGACTCGTGTAGGTACTGAGTTGTGGGCGTGACTTTAACAAAGTCTCCTTTTATAGGATACATTACATCTCCTTTTTTTTTTAATTCACATTCATAGAACATACTGGTTCAGGTAAGAGGGTTGTTTTATCTCTCTACCTGACCTACTAACTACTTTTGTGGCTATGGAAGTATTTTGATTTGTTTCTGCATTAGACATATTATTTTGATTATCATTTTGAGTAAGATTTACTAAACTTCCTGAACCACCTAGATTGTCATCATCACTCATACGGACAGGTGGCATTTCATTATGTGATTTTCTTAAATGATATGAATTCCTTCTGACAATACTACCATTACCATCCTGAACCATATATGAACGTGGAGTTGTATGAGTGTTAACAACTTTTCCAGGAACCCAGCTTTTATCCTTCCTTATTACTACATTTTCTCCCTGATGAAATTCTTCCCTTTTTCTTGAATTTCTATCATAATAACCTTTTTGAATTTCCTGGTTTTTATTTAACATGTTCTTGACATTGATTTGTACTTTGGGTTCCAAGATTGTGTTTACAGTTGGTATTTTTGTACGCAACACCCTACTCATGAGAAGTTGAGAAGGTGCAACATTTGAGTTACACACAGGTGAATTGCGGTATTCTAACAAAGCCAAGTTTACATCTGTGTTTTCTGATTTACATTTCTTTAACAGTTTCTTAGCTATACCAACAGCCTTTTCAGCCAAACCATTAGATTTAGCATAGTTCGGGCTTGATGTAACCACTTCAAAATCCCATGAACTTGCAAACAACTTGAATTCTAAACTGTTAAAAGGCATGTTGTCTGATCGAAGAATCTCTGGGATTCCATGCTGAGAGAAAATGCCTTTCAACTCTTTGATTACGTCGTTAACAGTTTTGCCATATTTTAGTTGTACTAATTCCAACCATTTGGAATAGTAATCCATCACTACCATGTATGTTTTATTACCAAAGTCTAACAAATCTACTCCGACAATTTCCCATGGCCTATTAGGTATTTTTGATGGTCTTAGAGGTTCCTTTTGGTTTGCATATTGATACTTTTCGCAAGCTTTGCACTTATTTATCAACTCCTCAATGTCTCTACACATGCCGTGCCAATAAAGCACTTGTCTGGCTCTAGCCTTAGTTTTAACTATGCCCAAGTGGCTTTCATGCAGCTGTTGTAACATTTCATCTTGCAAACCACAAGGAACAACCAATTTGTTATTTACAAACAACAGATTGTCTACCGTCTGCAAATCAGCACGGAGACTCCAAAATGACTTGAGCCTTACATCCTTTATCTGATTCTTTTCTGGCCATCCTTCCAACGTGTACTTCATGACTAGTTTAAGAATTGGGTCACTAGTTGTCATTTCTTTAAACTGCTGTTTCCTAGTCTTACTAACAGGTAAGTATTTCTCAACTGAATGAACTATTACTGAAAGGTCCTGATCTACCTCCCCTGTATATTTTAAGTATGCCCTGGATAATGTATCCGCAACATACATTAGTTTGCCAGGCAAATACTTTACATTCAGATCATATTTGAGTACTTTTAGCTTCATTCGCTGTAACCTAGCAGACGTCTCGTTTATGTCTTTGAGTGCTATTGCCTCGAGGGGTTTATGGTCGGTGTTGACGAGCGTATGTCTACCATATATATAATGATGAAACTTTTGTGTGCCAAATACAATTGATAAGAATTCTTTTTCTATCTGTGCATAACGTCTTTCACAATCATTAAGACTCCTCGATGCAAAAGCTATAGGTTGACCGTTTTGGAGCAAACATGCTCCGAGACCGCCTTGAGATGCATCTGTTTGTAATGTCAAAGGCAATTTACAGTCATACATGCGTAAGACAGGTGGGTTACTAACACATTCTTTTAGGGTCTTGATTGCCCTTTCATGCTTGTCAGACCACATCCATTCTGCATTATTTTTCACTAGTTCCCTTAAAGGTGCAGTCTTAGCTGACAAGTTCGGTATGTACTTTCCTAAGAAGTTCACCATTCCCAAAAACCGCATAAGTTCTGCCTTGTTACCAGGTGTCTCCATTTCAACTATGGCTTTAACATTTTCCATGTCAGGACTAACACCATTTTTGGACAAAACATTACCAACAAATTTTACTGTTTTGACTTTATATTGTAATTTCTCCTTGTTAAATTTTATGCGAAACTTCCGTGCTCTATCTAGTACCTCCCTTAAGGCTATGTCATGTTCAGCTTCTGTTTTCCCAGCCACTATGATGTCGTCTATGTATATTTCAACTCCTTTTATGTCTCCAAAGATCTTTGCGTTTCTCTTTTGAAATACCTCTGGGGCAGAGGAAATTCCAAAAGGCAATCTTAAGAATTTGTACCTTCCAAAAGGTGAGCTGAACGTGCAGAGTTCGGTACTTTCTGCATCCATTTCTATTTGGTAAAATCCGTCTTTCATGTCTAGGACAGAAAATATTTCATTACCATTTAATCTTGACACTATGTCGTCTGGGGCAGGGATTTGATAATGTTCCCTTTTTATGTTACAGTTTAAGTCCTTGGGATCTAGGCACAACCTCAATTTACCATTAGGCTTTTCAATTATTACGAGGTTATTTACCCACTCTGTCGGATTATCCACTTTGCTGATTATCTCCTGTTTTTCTAAATTATCTAGTGCATCTTTAAGCCTATCCCTCAGAGCATATGGAACCCGTCTTGCCGACTTTACTATGGGCACTGCGTTTTCGTTTAACGTTATGTGATATTGTCCTGGTACCTTTCCCAACCCTGTGAATAGATCGCTATACTCTACCATTATTTCATCTGTGGTAGGTGGTAAGCCTGTAATATCTTTTCTTACCTGGTCTAATCTCCTAACCATTTTCAGTTTAAGGAGTGCTTTCAGTCCTAACAATGGAGTTGCATTTTCGAAATCGACAACCATGAATTCAATTTGTTCGTGGCTCGACTCGTCTTTCAACCGTGCAACGTCTAATCTAACTGTACCTACAGGACGAATACTTGTTCCACTCCATGCCACCAGTGTGGTCTCAGTCCCTGTTAAAGGTCGGTTTTTTGTTATAAACTGTTTAGCTATTTTAAATGGTAAGGTGCTTACCTCAGCTCCTGTGTCAAGTTTCATTTTTATCTTACACCCTTCTATCATAACCTCTTCATACCAACGCGTGTCCGTGGACACATTGTCAGTCAGTGCATGAACATAGAACACATCTTCATCACTTTCACCAGGAGTTGGCCTAGGCTCATCACGGGTGCCACCTAGTTCCTCTACTGAATTGACACTTTTGCACACACTCGCGTAATGATTGAATTTTTTACACTTTACGCACTTTTTTCCATACGCGGGGCATTTTCTTTTCTCATGAACAAAGTTACAACGATCGCACTTGTACGCAGTCTCCTTGGACTGGTCTCGTCTTGTGTTCTTGTGTTGGTCTTCCGTCCGTTGTCTGTAAGCCTTCTTGATTGGTTCTACCGCAACTGGCTTCTGTAACAGCCTGGACTGCTCCTTGCTGGCTTCTGCCGCTCTGCAGTGGTCAGTTGCTGCTCGCAGGCTTAAATCTGGGACTCGAAGAAGCCGTTCTTGCAGGTCTTTGTTGAAGACTCCCAAGACAACCCGATCTCGGATTAAGCCTTCTTCCTGCTCCCCAAAGTTGCAGGTACCAGCCAGTTTCTTGACTTCCGTCAGGAAGTGGTCGAATGTTTCGTGTTCCAACTGTATTTTGGAAAAGAACTTAAACCTTTCAAAAACTATGTTCGTTCTAGGATTGCAGTACTCGTCGAACTTTTGGATCACTGCGTCGAGTTTACTTTTGTCTTCCTCGCTTTCGAATTTGAAAGTGTTGAATATTTCTAGCCCTTCATCTCCAATTAAGTGGAGTAATATTGCTACTTTTCTCTTGTCAGGCTTGTTACTTTTGTCTGTAGCATCCATGTACAGCATAAATCTTTGTTTCCACCTTTTCCAATTATCTGAAACATTTCCACTAAATTGCAGCTCTTTCGGAGTCTTCTCAAAGTCGGCCATTGCCTCGTGGTTTTTCTAACCTTCAACAGCGCGGTCTTACAACTGAATGTTTCACTCGCGTCTGCTTTGACTCGAGCTGTCTTGTGCTACCGTTATAATCTGCCTTTTGTTTATCTTCTGACACCATGTTTTGTACTTACATTATTAATAACCACACACTATTAGGTTTGAAATACATTCTTTTATTTAGTATGATGATCACTACATCTTTCTTTAGAGGTGCGCCATTACTCAGCATCTCGACCAGTAGCCCGACTCGTGTAGGTACTGAGTTGTGGGCGTGACTTTAACAAAGTCTCCTTTCATAGGATACATTACAGATGTGGCCACTAATAAGAAATCTATGGAACTTTGGACCAATTACCAGCCTAGTGAACGAAATCACGCATTATCGTGCATCTATATGGCCAATTGAATTCCTAACCCAATGCTCTAGTTTGACTGTATTTTGCTCCAGAGGTGCACCATGAAAACTACCTTATGTTGGTATAAACTCCGGTTGACCAGCACTGTTGTACATTGTGACTTGGGCATGTGTTGAGAGCAGTCTGCTCTAACCAGGGTGTGGTACCTGGATGTCACATCCGTCACCTACCTAGACAGGCACCGAGGGTACCACCACTGGTACCACTGAGCAAGACTGCCCAACGACATGTAAACCATAGATAGCCAAAAGTATTTAATGCCACCGTCACCGACTTTCAATTGATTTCAAATATGGCTACCGGTATTCTAGAAACGTAACATTCTCTAATATTGTACAAATAACTCTGTTGGACATTACAACGACGCAACTTCCAAGTCTGGCGAAATGTGCATCATCCAAGTCGCACAACTCTTACTAATCAACGCCCCACTCACTCTCAGCATCTCAGAAAGTGTATCAGTAAAAAGAATTGCCAATAAAGTATTCATTATTACGTCAGTGAGTCCCACTTGATCCTTCAGTAGGGAGGACTTCGTGTGTGAGATAAAGGCAACGGGTGCCAAGGCGAACATTCTTGCTATCTTGGCGTTGTATTCAGGTCTCTCAGAGCCCATCACGAAGAACTGCGTCGTGCCCTGGAACCGGAGAACATGTCAAGACCATTGGAAGTCCACGTGTGAATGTGTATGATGTGCTAACTCTAGGATACCTGAGAGTGCCCAATATAGAACAAATCTCTTTGATGTGTCGTATTAAGGATGTAGTCTATCTCAGCTGGCAGATCATATACTCCCATTTCATGCCAGCTGAACTGCCAGAACTTGCCATCATCTGCGTCTGGAGACAAAGTCACGTGTTTCCGGGAGTAGAGGTTGCCACGGTTGTTCCCCAGCCACACGTCGTAGCCCCGGTCAGCGAGCAAGTAGGCTGCAACATTCATTCAATCATTCAATACCACAGCATCTTGGCCTACTGTGGGTATCACCGTGATGTGAACTTTTATAGATTGTTTCAACTATCTCAGCCGCAACGTAAGAAGTCTCAAACCGACCACAGTCCGCTATTATTTACTTCCACTTTCATGCACGCTAATTCCATGAAAATCAAACAGATTCCTGGAGTTCTTTCACCCATTATTGAATACAGTTTTTCGCTAAGTAAAGAGTACAAGCCTAATAGCCACGAGTACGACCACCGTTCCAAGCTATACCAACGCAAGTCAATGTACATGCCATCTAAATTATTGATTGAATGATTGATTGTGTATTGTTGTTTTACCTACCTATTATTGGCAATAATAATAATTATATTATTGACGATTGGGTTGATGGATGAAGATCGAAGGACAATTATCGTTATCAATCAATAATATCTAGAGAAAAATAATTCGTTAGTTGGATTTAAGCACAAATTCAATTTGAAAATGTGCTTTTCCTTTAAATATTCACAAGAGATTTTTATAGGCCCAATTCGCAAGT